>APFE031098235.1:3315-49515 GCA_000404065.3 Pinus taeda
AATCTAAGAGATCAAACACACACAAACAGTAACTTTCTGGACCGAAAACACTAGTTGGTGATGAAATCCAACGTTGCAAAGTTCGATACAGAAATAGCGGTTGGAACAGTTACCCCAACAACCTGCTTAATGAATAGATTGGACCAAGTTTCTCCACTTAACCGTCTCAAGTGAAGAGAACCCCCTAGAAAATCCAAGTGAGTCTAGCCAACGTCTGCTCCAGGTACAGTGGGATCTTCCCGGCACCGTCACCTTAGGAAGAATCCTAGAGAATATGGTCACTAAGGTTACCAATAGAAACAAATATACCTAGGAGAACAATCTACGATCTGATATGCATGCAAGGGCAGAGTAGCAAGCTCAATCCCCTTGAAGGCTCCTCGACATAAACCGAGGTTTACCGACAAGTGACCCCAGGCTCCTCGACAATGGTTAATCTGAGGTTTACTGTTTGTAATACGTGAATATCTGGCGTCGTTCCCAATGAGGAAGGATTGATTCCCACACTGGTTCAGACACGATCTCGTGCTTCTCCTTTAAGAAGGGATTTCCCAGAGCATAGATGCAACAATTGGATTTCTCCTACCACAAGATAAAGCTACTTGTTTGTTTTACTATCTTGGAGAGTTAATTACTCCCTACTCCAAGATACTAGCCTAAGCTATGTTGGTGTATCAAAGCCCTAGAAACAAAAATTTTCTAGATTGATTTTATTTTAAGCGTGATTTTTAGTGGTTTTTGATTAAGTCAAAAGGTGATGGAGATGAAACTTATGGTGTAAAGACTCGACTCAAAATCACTACAAAAATGCACTTAAGATGATTATATAATCTTTTCTCTTCAATGAAGTTCTAGCTAAGAAAGAGTTGGAAGATGCAAATACTTAAAAACATAAATCTTTCTTAACGATCAAATCAAAAGAAGAGTATTCGTTTCAATGCACTGAAAAATGAGACAACTAATTATTTCCACAAGAATTTCTCTTTTCATTCGAAAACTCAAATGCTACTAGAAACAAATTTTTTCAAAAGAGACCTTTCATTTTTTTTTTTTAAAGCATTTAAAACTATAACTAAAGCAAATCTTTGAGAAAACTATTAAATAAAATAAACTTAAGATCTACAAACTAAGAAAACCTATTTGAAGTGAAAAGCTCACAAAAAGTCTTTTTGAGGATGTTTTACTTGGACACAAGCAAACCAAGGACTAATTTGTCCAGAATCACAAATAAGTCAAGAACAACCAATTTTGTTTTCCTTTTGAAAAATGAAAATCCAAACTTTCAATCACAAGCTTTTCGAATTTTGTAAAGAAAAAATTCAAAGCGGATTCCTCAACAAGGGAGATTTATAAATGGTCGGACTCTCAAGAAGACTGGTAGACACTAAGGTGATCTGAAGTCCCTACAGCCTCTAAGCTCAGAGCCACTACACAACCAAATCAAAAAACAAACCCAACAAGCAAAACTCCTAGGAATTTCACCTAAAACCCTAATTCTAATGAAATTAAACCAAGGAAAGATTCAACCAGTCACATGCAGGTATAGGCAGAGGATAACCACTAGAAAAACAAAATAAAACTAATTTAAAGAGCAAAAGTCAAAATTTTCAAAAATTTAGCAGGGTACGCAGGTGTAGGGCTTACCCAGGTGCGGGTACGCTCTGTGCACAAAGTAAAAGTGCGTACAGGTACGCACTGTGATACACGTGCAGACTGTGGACTTCAACCAAAGTAATGAAAAATAAAAAACAAAGCTAAATCCACTAAGTCTACCCAAAGCCGCACACAACAAGCCAAAAACAGAAACAAAAAGGCAAGTTTCTCAAGTCAAAGAAAAACGAGGAAAACAATCAAGTCCCCAGCAGAGTCACCATTTTGTCACGCGGAATGAGTCGATCTTGCGGACAAGATAGACCTTTCTAGAATCTAATGAAGACCTAATGACAAACAAACCAACCAGACACTATCTTTCTCTAAATGCGCTTTATAAATAATGGCAAACAAATGTGTTTAAGGCCTACCTTATGTCCAACGCAAGTTTGGAGATGCCTTCGCTCCTTTGATCCAAGTAAGTTCCTTTGTCGCAAACCTGCAAGCACAAACAAGGCAAACGATTAAATAGCACCTGAATATGAATAACCAGTATTATAAACATATTTAACATGAAAGTCAAGGAGTCCATGAAACAAATAACATGAGATACTTGTTGAGAAAAATGAGCCTGATTGTATTAATTCAAAAGAAGAAGAACTTTACAACCTTTGCCTTGACGTTGTAAAAGCTCCTCCCAGGGTCCAACAAGAAGTCTCCTCTACTTTGACAAGCTTCACTCACTCCCCAATGAGGCCAAAAAGGTATGTGATCTCTCCTCTTAAGCTCAAATGGAAGTCTTGATTTCACTAGCATTTACCCTCAAAAGTTCAGCTTCTAACCTCCCTGGCCACTGACCCAATGCCTCAATTTATAGTGCAATGGAGATCAGTTACCAGCTCCTCCTTCAAAGGGATAGAGTCCTCCTTCAAAGGGATAGCTCCTTTCAACAAGGGATTAGTTCCTCCTATGATGGGATGCATGAACTACTTGGAGCGAACAATCCACGTAACAAATGCTTCTAGAAAACTCTAGAATTAACCCAAGACGATTTTTTTAAGATAAAGATTGCACCTTTTGACTTTTATAGGGGTACGCACCTTCCCATTTACATACAGAGCGTATAAGTACACAGATACCTTGAACAAAAGGTGCGGGCCCGTAGGCAAAAGTAAGAGAAAGTGCGGAACCAGAGTTACATTGCTTTTTTGATGTCTTTGTCTCTTTTCTCAAGCTTGTTTTGAAGAGCTGAGGTTTAAGACTTGCTTAGGAAGCTGTTATAGGTGATGATAGGCCTACACCGACTGCAAATAATCAGGGTGACGATATTTTTGTGTAACAGACATTCTTTTGTCTCCCACTGTCGACATGAAACTTCAGTGAAGAACCCTTCACCCACATTTGTGAGTGGAAGAGGCATTCCCCCTCCTCTGGATCTTCAGGCTCATTCTTATGGATCTTGGTGGTGGCCATGGTGGCACTAGGCACGATATCAATGATATGCTTCCCTTTTCCATTCCCCTTGTTAGGTTTTGACTTAAAGTCAAAACATGCGTTTGATTCGGAAGCCATCAGCTCAGCCACTAGTGACTACTTGGCTCGACACTCGTGTTGCGAGTGGAGCTCTTACCATGTCCTTCTTTGTCTTCAAGGAATTTTTATTTTCTTGCGGCTTCAACAAGTTGTCTTGGGTTGCCTTGCCTTGGCTTTGTCCCTTTCTCTATGGTTTGGGGGTGCCTTTCCCTTGTTTCAGATTTGAAGATCCAATTTTCACTTCTTTTGTTTAAACTTCTAATCAACCTTGACAACGTATCGGTATGATGTGCTAAGTGAGGAGATGTCCATGAAATCCATCTCATCCTGGATGTATCTGTGTAGATAGTTGCAGTACTTGGGTACCAAATGTTGCTCATAATCCTTGATACCCAAATTTGTGTGAAGGGTGTGAAAAACATTGGTAAACTCTGGCACATCTTGGTCCCTTCGCTGTCATAACATGGTCCAATTTATGTTAATTATTCACATAGCTCCTGACAGGGTAGTACTGTTCCTTGATGGCATCCCGAAATGAATTCCAAGTGGGTTCAGTTGAAAATAGTGAGGGTGTACTTTCGTCCTTCTTCTCACAGTAGGTTTTCTACCAGTTGTTGATGTGGGGGGAAACTTTCAGAAGTACAAAAGTAGTATTTTCCTGGCTGGAAAAATCATGAACAAAAAAATATCCTTCTAGCAGGTTTAACCATTTATATATGGCATCTGCATCTATATGACCTTCAAATATGGGGACGTCGAAGTTAACTTGTAACTTAAAGGGTGTGGCACTTCCAGAGTGGTTGTTGGAAGAAGATGCATCACATTTGGGTAGTCGCTGAAGGATCTAGGCAAAGTTTTCCATCATCGCGTTCCTTTATCGGTAGAGGGCTTCTTCGAGCAAGATTTTGAAAGGATCTCCTGCCACATCATCTTTCTTCTCTTCCAACATGGGAGGTTGTAGGTATTTGCGAGGCTAGTCTTGCAAAGGTTCGACTAGTTCGAGCCCTAACTCCTTATATCCCAACCTCATTGGGGACATGCAAAGAAAAATCAAGAAAGAGTAGGCCGCTCTGATACCACTGATCTGAGCTTAAACAAGAACGAAAAAAATCACAAGTATAACCATAAATACAGAGATGCATCAGAAATAACACTCCATTTCATTAATATCAAATATTGAAATATGCTTACAAACAAAATGTAAATAAACTAGCTTGGGCAATGGTAGCATATCTCTGAGAAGAGATGTGGCAACTACATGCCTCTGAACTGTGTTATAATTAGGATCAAAGGCCTATTTGTTGTTGAGAAACAATGAAAAACCCTAAACATATAAGAACCCAACCCTAGGAGATGAAGCACCAAAAATGTGGGCCTCGTTTGGGTAAATTGATACATCAATTTCCCGGGGTTGTAACTTTGGCATACTATCTTTGCTTGACTATCATAATACCTCATTTCGAAGAGCATGCCAAAAAAAACAAGTAACTAGGGTTGGAACTTTTGTAGTTGCTCTGTTTTCCCTAAAAACGTTGTTTAGGGCCTCAAAATGGCTTCAAAAATTCATGACCCAAAAAACTGCCAAAAATAGTAAATTGTGCTACAATTAAGGAAACTAAAAAACTGAAAGAGACAGTGTTGGGGGTCCAAGTGAAATAGGTGAGTGGCCACAAATATCCACCTGGATCACTTGGAGTCTCTAAAGTGCTTCAATCAACAAGATTTAAGTGTATTATTCATTATTTTAATGCTTGTTTTTCTTGTTTTGTTTGCCCGATCTTCCTCATGTGTGCTTGCTATGGTTTTTTGGAATACGTGTATTTGCAACCACTCATGACAGGCAACTATCAATCTGAAAATATCCTATTCTACCCTATTCCATGCATATTTTATGTTCAATCCTTTTGAGTAACTCAAAGAAGGTCAAAGGACTATAGGGTGTAAGGGCACACTTTGAAAGGCTGAAGGGCTGAAGAGGAGAGGCTTTGGGGCTTTCGAATGCGCTCATGTGCCCAAAAGAAGAACCCATTCAAGGCAGGGAGCAAGTCGCAAGTCTAAATGATGAAAAAGGAAGGCTTCAGTCTTCCCAAGTGCATAGTGTGCTCAAGGGAGAGAGGGAGAGAACATAACACACTCTTGAAGGCTGAAGGTTGAGGCTTCATGCCTTTGGGGTGTTCTCATGTGCTTAAAACACCTTAGGGAGGGTCCAAGGAACATTCTTATGTAGAAAATATATGATAGGTTAACTCGATAATGAAATATAAGTCAAAGTAGAATATTATAACCTACTTCTACTATCAATTTGCGGAAGCTTAAAGATCGAGCTAAACAATATAACCAGAAGAACAAGAATCAATGGCACAATACACATGAAAATACTTTGCGGAAGGCCTCAAATAAAAACCCCACACTATTGTATTATCATACATGGTGGAAATACATAGGAATTATAGAAAACCTTAGTCTTACAGCTAGCCAGCTCTCAATACAATCCTCACAGATGCTCACAGGAAATCTTGGCTTCTCTCTAGCCTTCCTTTCTACCCTCCAAGCTCCTATTTCCTTGCACTATTCCTTTTGGATGATTCCCAGTTACCAAGTGGAAAACCCTTTCAAAACTGCGCAATCCTCAAGGATAAATCCTTGACTACATGCATGAGTTTTCTCCATGAGAAAACACATGCAATTGATAGTACATTGTCCTTGAACATTAATCTCAACTGGGTCTTTCTCATAATAGACATGCATGAGTTTCTGATGAGGGAATCTTCAGTTAACTGGAGTAGCACTAGTTGAGTACATTAATGCATCAACTGACTGTTAACTCACTATTAGTTCCTCAAACAGTTTGGAACTAATTTAACTAGACTTAACTCAGTAAACTGATTTAACTAATTACAACTCAAATATAACTAAATCTTATCTCTTTAATTTAAGGGATAGCTCTTGCATGACTTCAGAAAGACTTCTAACTTGAATTTCTCCAACTAATTAATTTAAAATAAATTAATTAATTATTTCCTAGTAGCTGTTAAGACTAAATTCGATTTTAATTCACAATTTAATTCAAGGACAAATTAAATTGGAATATTCTTGTTGCCACATTTCAACACTCACTCTCAACAAGAAATGGATTATCTTCCACCCCGATCTTGTCTTTATGGAACTCGAATTTACACTTTGACAATGCCTTTGTCAAATTGTCAGCATCTTGCTCCTCTGTCGAAATATACTGTAGCAACATGATCTGTGAAAAGCCACGGGCAAGAAATCTTGCCTTATGCTTCTCCACACTACCATCAACTACTTGTTTTACCTTGTAAAAACAATGGGAACTCACAACTGACTTGTTCTCTAGTTTTGGAACCACCTCCCAAACACTGTTATGAACTATGGAGTCATACTCCACCATAGCATCAACCCAAATTGGCTACTGCATTGCTTCCTCAAAGGAAGATGGCTCGGTCTCAACACATTCCCTAGCAAGGGCCATGTATCCAGTGTACCTCTCCGGTGACCTCTTCTTTCTGCATTGAGAAGATGGTGCTCCCACATTCTCTCTCACATCCTCCAACAATCTATCATCTTCTCTTGTGTGCTTTCATCCATCTTTGGAAGACTCTGTTTGAGTGGATGTCTCCACTCTTGGAACCTCTGCATGCAGCTGCCCCGCATCAGTCCGAGGCTCTTCCTCCTTAGGAGCCAATAGTTCCTCCACAGCCTGTAGTTGGAGCTCCCTCTCAAGGGAAACTCACATGGCCTTCTTCTCATCAAACTTGAGATCTCTGCGAACCACTATCCTCCGACTGGTAGGCAAGTACACTCGATAGTTGTGAGGTGTATCAGTGTACCCCACAAATATCCCCAACTCTACTTTTGGCTCAAGCTTCTTTTGTGCATCCTTTGTCACATGGAAATATACCAATGAGCCAAAGATCCTGAAGTGACCCACATCTGGTCTCTTACCAGAGAAAGATTGTTCTAGTGTCTCCATCCCAAGTATGCGATGCGGGCTTCTATTCTGCAAATATACCATTGTGTTGCATGCCTCAGCCCACAAGTGAAGTGGTAGGCCTTGGTCATGCAACATTGCCCATGCTACCCCTAGAATAGTTCTATTCTTCCTCTTGGCCACCCCATTCTGCTGTGGGTTATGAGGTTCCGTCAACTCTGGTTTAATTCCTTTTGTTGCACAAAATTCCTTAAACTCTTGAGAGACATATTCTCCACCATTTTCACTTCTCAAGGCCTTGATCTTCTTCCCAAACTCTTTCTTGACCAAATATTTGAACTCACAAAACTTTGTGAAAGTTTGGTCCTTCTTCTGCATGAAATAAAACCAAAATTTATGAGAATAGTCATCAATGAAAATCACATAATACCTTTGCTTCGCTGTGGATGCCATCGAGAATGGTCCACACAAATCAGTATGAACTTGCTCTAAGATAGCCTCTGGTCGACTGTATCAATCATGAAAGGAAGACTTGGTGTACTTTCCCAAGGTAAAACCTTTGCATGTGTCGACTTGCTCAAGTTTACCTTTGGGAAGACCTGTAGATATCTGCTGCATTATCTTCAAAGTCGTATGATGCAAATGGCCCAACCGCCTATGCCACAACTTGCCAATGTCTTGGCTTTGCACCAATTCTGCTTTCGTACTCAATGATGCACAATCATCTACCTCTAGTTTATAGAGATTCTTCACCTAAATCCCTATCCTGTCGGTCTGACCCATGGTTATGTGTCTTAGGAATGCCTTTCCTTGACTGAAGACAACATTATAGCCTTTGTCCTCCAACATCATGACCAATACCAAGTTCTTCTTCAGTCCAAGCACATACATCACATCTGTCAAGGTGAGAGGAGCTCCATGCTCCCTTCGAAAAGAAACCGCACCCACTCCTGAAACACTATACCTTCCATTGTCACCCGTCTCTATGTGCATCTTGAGGTCTTTCTCCTCCAAGGCACTGAATAAATTTTTATCACTGGTCATGTGGAATGAGGCTCCACTATCAAGATACCACACGCAACCCATCATCAATGACACCATGCATGCGATGAGGGTAAAGTCCATTTCGAACTAAGAGGCTAATGCCTCACCTTCTGATCCTTTCGAGGATCCCTTCTTGGACTTCTTTGATGGGAAATTAGTCGCATAATGTCCCATCTTGTGACAATTAAAGCATCTTACTTTAGACATGTCACCCTTATTCCCTCCATGAGAAGAATTCAATTTGAAATGGGAAGCCTTCCCTTCCCTTTCCTCGCCTTACTTGCTAAGGCTAGATTTTCTTCATCACCATTATTGGATGAAGGACCATCTCATGTGCTCCTCCTTATCTCCTCCTGCATAAGATCTGACCCCCAGTCGTTTCCTAATCCGACGGTTTCTCCCTTCCATTCACAAAGTCCTGGTAGCTATTCCAACTCTTTGGAAGGCCAAGGAGAGCGAGGCTCACCATATCATCATCGACAATAGTTATTCCCACAATGGCAAGCTCATCTCTATAGGTGGTGAGCTTGTTAAGATATGTGGAAATAATATCACCCTTCTCCATCTTGATTCTTCAAAGCTCATCCTTGAGCGCTCCTCTGGTCGCAATTGTTCTGGTAGAGGTCTTTCAATGTCTTCCATAATGAAAATGGAGTATCCTTCCCATGGATATTGGAGACAATATGGTCTTGAACTCCCTCATAAATGGAATTCTTTCTATATGTCAAAATCTCTCTTGGGATGGGGTGTAGCCATGTAGTATCCCAAGATCAAACCTTGGCAAGTGTAGAGCCCCTTGTGTCTCTTTGTGTGAGGGAAGTGCGTGAACTATCAGAGTTGGTTTTCCTCCATCACCAAAGGGGAATAACAAATGTCAAACAAGGTAAATTGATTTGAGAAAGGTTGTGAGGAAGCGCCCCGCCCCCCCAACACACCCACTCCCACAACGTGCTTTGAAAAAGAACGTTCAAGGAGCATGCTCCCTGAATTCTCCCAATCAGGAGATCTTTTCGAGAGTGTGATCTTGCAGCTAAAAAAATGCCTCTTGGAGGTTCTAGGAGTGCTCATGAATCATCACTCCCTCAGCATCCAAAACACTCCCAAGAGCACTCCAAGAGCATGTACCCAAACAAAAAAAAAAACTCCTGACCCTTTAGCCCGTGCACAACCCAGATTGGGATTCTATTGCTTTTTGGAGGGAAATGGGAGGGCCAAGAAGAATAAAATCCCTCCTCCCCTCCCACTTAATATCATTTTATGAGTTTATGAGAGAGATTGAGAAGGTTTGAGCCTTGAAGAGAAGATTTGAGAGGATTGAGAAGATGAGATTGTGAGACCTGTGCACAATGATGTGTTTGGACATGTGTCGGTTGCGTCACTAGGTAAATCAATGAACTACGTCTCATTTATAGATGACTTCTTAAGCAATATAAGCATATATTTCCTCAAGAAGAAATCTGAATTCTTTGACATGTTTAAAGAATTTAAGTCTTTGATGGAAAATCAAACAAAGAAGAAGATTAAGGTGTTGAGGATAAATAATGGTGGAGAGTTAAATGTGAAGGAATTTGAAGCATATGTAAGAAGTGTGGTATTGCACAGCAGATGACTACTCCATACACAGCTCAACAAAAAGGAGAAGCTTGAACCTATTCCTCGGTTTACTCTAGAGAAGCTTTGGTTTGGTGTAGTCCTCTTGCAACATCTTGGCATCTTGGGAGAAAACTTTGTAGATTTAGTAGATATGGATGTATTGGTAATATCACTAAAGCTATTCAAGCTCTAAAGGGGAAAGGAATGAGAGATCATGGAGGATGTCATGCAATTTATAGGATATAGATATGTCTTTTGGAGTACATCATAATCCACAACTCCTATCATAATATATCTCATCATATATTCTTCATTCAGATGAAGATAGTCCTCTAGACACTTCTTAATTGATTGAATCTTAAATTGGGCTAAGAAGAAATATTTTCTAATGTGATTGTTCACTTCCATAAATGTGCTTGATATGGTTATTTGCTCTCTTTTGTAGGTTTTAACCCTTTACAATTACTTGTTACAAACATATCCTTAAGAAAATAGAAAAGATGTAATGTTAAGCATACACATTAAAATAGATATTTTACCCTCAAAACTCAAACCAGAAAAACCAAAAAGATTTTTTACTATATTCTTCTTTACAGTATTACAAAACAATATATGTATCCCATGACATCCATAAACCACCAACTATTTACTCTAGATTAAAATACAATTGTGGGCAAGGGACATTTTTCCTAAAATATAGAAATTAGCCATGAGAATGAATTGATTTTGAGGTAAATACCTCAAATCCACATGTTGAATCCCTCTACCAAGAAATGCCTTCAACCCTAGTTTAGAAAGATACCCTAGCCCTAGCTAGCAGTTTTTCCTTGAGAGGCAGAAAATGAGGTTAAGAATGGGAAAAGTGAAATTTAAGATGATTTTAATATGATCAATGATCAGGAGCTCAAAATTTGTCAAATTTTTTATAAGTTTACCTTCAGATTGAAGAGCTCATCATTCTGAATCCAATGGTGTGAACGGAACTCAAATTCGAGCTCGTATGTAGAAGTTACAACTGGTCAAAGTTCAGGGTTGACTTGATGACATGGCAAAGGTCCTTGTTGGGATGGGGTCACCTAGGTTAGTTTTGGGTTAAAAACCCAAGTTTTGATGTAAATTATTGACAAAAGGTTGTAAAGTCTCCATGAATTGTGGATGCAGAGCCCATAGGAAGATAGGGGTCAATAAGGGTTTTTACCCTCGTTTATGTAAAATATTGAGTCAGTTTGGAGATCTACCCTTGGTCCGTGAACCATGGGATTGTATAAATAGGTGTGCCTTAGAGAGTCTAAGCCAGATCTATGCTTTTGTCTTTGGGTACAACAAATGGAGTCCTAGGGAGTTAGTGCAGAGAAGTAAGTCTTAGAGCAGGAAAAGGCTCTGTAGCTGAGTGCATAGAGAGGCCTAGAGTAGTGTCCGTAGCTGAGTAGGTGGACCCCTACAGCTGAGTGTGCGAGGAATTTTTGAGTCTGTAACCTTCTACGAAAGATCAATAAAGAAGATTGTTGGAGAAACTCATATGTTTTATCTGTTTCCTTATGTTGTTTATGTTTCGATATATGTTGTGATGAAATAATGATGTATTGATGCATGAATCTACTGGATAAGTCTTATTAATAGAATGCAATGCATGTTAAGTATTTACGTGAATTTTATAAGACTTTCTGATAAGTTTATTAAGAACTTAAGAAAATTCACGTGGATTCGGATCTAATGCTAGCCTATGATGTGCGTAATTAGATAACCTATCTGTTAAAGGTCTGCGGAAGCTGATTGTAGACCTCTGTAGAGGCCTAGAGGCCATTTGAAGGAAACTACAATGCCAAGCCCTAAGGACTTAGAGATCTGTAGGAAGGCAGATCTGGGACATAAAAAGGACATCACACTAATCACTGGATGTGGAAACTTGGTTCCAACATCCCCCCATATTGCTTCGGGTGAGACTTAAGTCCACGTACTTGGGTTGATGCTAAAAGGGCCAGTAGTGTAAGGTTTTGTTTAGCGCAACTAACTCTGAACCTCAGTCAGGACCCACTAAGCCAACGAATGGTTCTGTTGCTAGGACTGGGATTTGCATAAAGAGATGTGTGATGTCGCATCACTGGAATCTAACCAAAAAAGAAATTGAGAAGTGGTTGGATAGGAAGATCCACAAATTCGCGATGCAAGAAAACAGGAATCCATGCCTATCAAAAGAATAGTGGTTGGATAGATATTTGTACATAGAAATACACAAAATTTTCTTTTGCACCTTCCCGATCGAGTTATATGAGTGGATGTCTAAATTAGCAGATGTCCAGGGGAGGTGGAGACTTAATGGTCCAATAGTGTGGACTCTAGAACTAGTGTGGAGATTGGAAGCTTCTGAAGATAATATCATGCGCGTTGTTGACCACTAGCTTGATAAGGTCATAGGGGGATTTGTGACAGAATTCACGATTGATACCTTAGTTAGCTACAGCGAAGAAGAGTGACACTTCTTCAAAGGACGCGAGGTAAGTATCTAAGATCTTTGAATACCTAGATTAAGATGTTGTTATGTGAAAAATGAGCTATGTCATTGCCTTGATGTTCGGATCTATGCGAAGTGGAAATATTTTCAGAGATCGAGGGAAAACAAGTCCTGAATATAGCCTATTGATTGGGCCTCCTTCAAGCGGCGACGAAGGAATAGTACAGGCTTCCCTGCGAAGTATTGTACAACTGATAAGATAGGGTTTTCCTTGAACTCATCATCCATCCACTCCACCTCCACCTTCACCTCCATAGCACAGAACTTCACCCACATTGCTACCACCACCGCCGTCAATCAACATGTTGAATACGATGAAGTTGCCAGTCTTCGAGGGTATAGGGAGTGAGGATGTGGATCAATTTTGGTTTGTTGCAGAGGCTGTGTGGACAACGCAACAAGTTACAGATGATAATATGAAGAAGGTACAGTTGGTTACCTCTCTGTAGGACCGTGCGCTGACATGGTACATCAATTACTGCACTGATAATCCTTTGGCATCATTAATAGACACTAAGGCCTCTTTGAACAAGGAATTCAATAAGCCTAAGTCTGAATTAAAATCAGTATTTGGGTTCAAGGAAATCACGATGAAGGCTAGTGAAACGCCCTGGGAGTTAGATCAAAGATTGAAGTGTGTGTCCCCCAAAGCTAATATGCACCTCACAAATAGTCAACACTGCGAGTGGTTTATAGACTCACTCCTACCCCACCTATGGATCGCTCTATCACAGCAAAAGATAGGAACTCAAGCGGAAGCCATGGAAATTGAGATGAGATTGGATGAAACGCCTATATAGGACACGTATTTTAGAGTTCAACAAATTCACTCACAGTTGCAGAACCTTGGCTTGGAATTGCAGAGCTTGAAAAAAGAAAAAGAAGCTAGGTTGGAGATGCACGAGGAAGATTGGTACCTCAAGTGAAAGAGCCAGGGGCATGATAAAGATCACTGCCCTGTCTTTGCAAATTATATCAGGGGAGGGACCAATGCCCCTGAGGTAGGAAGCTCCAACAGGACCAAGTACGAGACCCGCACTATGATGCGCTATTTGTCAGGTGGCCGAAAAGCACATAACAAATAATTGTCATTTGCTGCAAAATTTTGTGCAAACACCACAACAACTGTTCTGCGATTTCTGCAAATTAGTGGGCCACGATGAGCTCCACTTTCGTAGCTATGAATTGATGATGGAAAGAATGCCTACCTATCGAGTGCAAGCAGAAACACGACCTCCGGATCAGGGTGCTGGGGGAGCGCGCAGAGGATATCAAGGGCACAGATGAGGCTGGGAAGGGGGAGGACCTAGTAGAGGTCGTGGATAGGTTATTTTCTATAACTATGGAATGCTAGGGCACTACGCATGGGAGTGCCAAAATCAGACGCGCCCATCATGTCAATTTTGCACTCAGTTTAACCATACAATAGAAGAATGCATGTGGTGATAGCCAAGATGTAGGAGAAGAAGGTGCAACCTTAGCACCCTGCACAAAACTTATAGATGATGAGGTTTGAGCCCCACGAGAAGGATCCAAATGTGAAAATAGTGTTGAGAAGTGGAGTAACGACTGGGGACGACAAGGGAAAATAGCCTGAAGAGAATGGATGGGTCTACAAGGCCCCAAAAAAAGAAGTCAGCTTCAATCTAGAATGCATGAAGGAAACGTTTATGGAGGCGAAGAAAAGCTTCACTGAGGCATCTACCCTAGGAAGTCAGGACAAACTACCAGAAACCAGTGCACCCATAGAGATTGATCCCTTTGTACTCACCACGTTTTTGGAAACCCGTATGAAACTTTTGTGTGATAGTAAGGCTGTGAATGGCTTATAGGAATTGATAAACAAGTGTGATGGTAGAGAAAATGCTCCTAAGGGACAACGCATAGTCAGAAAGATTGGTAAACACAAGGCAAGAATAGGGCGCAAGATGAGGCTCACTACGCAAATAGGAGACTATGAGATGGACTAGGTTATTTTGGATCTTGGACCTTATGTGAAAGTTTTGCCTAAACAGACATGGGAGAGAATGGGGAGACCTATGCTGCAATGGTCTCTGATTCAACTAAGGATGGCGAAACAACAAAATATTATCCCTATGAGATGACTGCATGGAGTCATCATAGATATAGAAGGTGTGAGTGCGCTGGCTAATTTTGAAGTGATAGAAATTGTTGATGATAGCAATCCATACCCCACGCTCCTTGGAATTGATTGGGCTATTGATATGAATGGGGTCATCAACTTGAAAAATCAGACAATGTCGTTTGAAAAGAAATCACTCCGTGTTGTAATACCATTGGACCTAGCAGAAGGACCATGATATACTGAACCAGTCTGCGATAATGAATAAAGTGACGATGATTTGGATCAAATCTACAAAATTACAGCGCGAGACCAAGACTGGATTAATTTGATAGCTGATGGAAGGATTGAATGGGACTGTGAAAGCTCTTGTACCTCGGATTCATATCACGAGTTGGAGCACTAGCAGAATAGGCTGGATTAAGTATCTACGCTGCGATGTAACACGATGACTAATTCATTACACTGTGTGTCATTGGAGGCAAGAAATTTACCCTATTACGATGGTTTAACTGATGTAGATAAGTTTTTGGATGCCTTTGAAAGAGAAGTACTTGAGGATCATCACTTTCAAGCTTTGGATTTGGCGTTGTGTGCTACGCCGCACAGTGGTGGGGTATGCACAAAGACAACTTTGATGAATGGCGTGATTACAGGAGGATGATGAGGTTGCGATTTGGTCGTCCGAAGGTACAATAACCAAGAAATATGATAGGATAAATGATCCTCACGGCCAATTGGCGAAATCTTAAATTCTATAGAACAGAGCCACAACCAGAGTGGGTACACGGATTTTGTCGTACTCTGGATATAATCCCCGTGAATTGGTACCTGGAAACAGAGCTTCATCATGACACCAAGGAGTGGGATATATTAAGGGAACGAATTATGATGACCTTCAACTTTGAGGATGGGTTTGAAAGCATTGATGAAGCTCTACAGGAGGTTAAGGCGGTGATCTTTAGAATTCTGCAAGATCCTTTGGAGTTGGTTCAACCAGATTGGAGAACCCAGTTGCCCCATGCGCTGGAATGTTATAATGTGACTGCTAAGGGGGAGGATGAAGATCCAAGAAATATTAATATCCCAGAGGTAGAAGGCCACCACGAGGTTGAAGGTCAGTAGATATAAAATCCAGACATCACCGTGCCGCTGAAAATCAGGCAGGTGAACATCAGTACTGAAGAAGAAGCAAAATTTGCAAAGATCGTAGATTACTGGGATAATGCCACAGTGGATAAAGTTGTTGAGTTACTCCGTGAGTACCAAGATCTTTCTCCTACAAAATTTTCAGACTTAAAAGGCATCATAGGTGACTTGGGCATGATGAAAATTACCTTGAAGCTGGACGCGAAGCCTATTAAGTAGAGGTCATATCGCCTTAATCCCAAATACAAGGAAAAGGTCCACTTGGAATTGGACAAGATGCTTGAGGCAGGCATTATCCAACTTGTGGAGGAATCTGATTGGGTGAGCCCAATGGTGGTCCAAGAAAAGAAACAAAAGGGAGAGATACAGATTTTCTTAGATCTGAGGAAGCTTAATGACGCCTTTGTCCATGATACTTTTCCAACACCATTTACAGAAGAGGAATTGGACAATGTTGGAGGGCAGGAGGCCTACTCATTCACTAATGGATTCTATGGGTACCATCAAATTAAGATCGGGCTAGAAGACAGGAGCAAAACAACCTTCGTCACAAAATGGGGTTGTTTCCAGTATACGGTAATGCCATTTGGACTCAAGAATGAGTGGAAATATTCTCTCATGTAGTCATCACCACGTTCAAGGAGTTTATTCACAAGTTCTTGGAGGCGTATTTTGATGACTGGACAGTATTTGGCTTAGTAAAGCGCCATGTAGCTAGTATACGCTTAATGTTGGATACTTGCCAAAGATATCAGACTGTGCTAAACCTAAAGAAGTGTTTATTCTATGTCCCCTTTGGGATTTTGCTGGGTCATGTGGTGTGAAAACAAGGACTAATGGTGGACCCTGCCAAGATCGTAGTCATAGTCAATTTGGAGGCCCCAAGGAGTCAAACAGTTTCGTGCAACACTGGGCCATACTGGATATTATCGAAAGTTCATTAAGGCTTATGCTCAGATTACCATGCCTATGGAGAATTTATTGAAGAAGGACGCTGCATTCTGTTGGGATGAAGAATGTCACTACAGTTTGGATGTATTAAAGGAAAATATGGTCATCGCACCGATCTTGGTCTTCCTGGATTAGAAGAAGAAATTTCATGTGCATGTTGATGCCTCACGTATTGCATTTGGAGGAGTGTTGACACAAGTCGGTGAAGGAGAGATGGATCTCTCTATAGCCTTCACGAGCAGGAAATTATCAAAGGCTGAGAAGAATTACTAAATGACAGAGCGTGAAGGATTGGCTATGATATACGCACTTCAAAAGTTCAGACACTATCTGTTGGGCAGACATTTCAAGATGTACACAGATCATTCCACCTTGAAATACTTGGTCAACAAGCCTATGTTGGGGGGGAAGATCTACAGATGGTTGTTGCTATTCCAAGAATATGACTTTGAGGTAATTGTGAAGCCAGGAAGGTTGAATGTAGGACCTGACCATTTGTCGTGAATTGAAACAAGTGAGGAGCCTGCTAATTTGGAGGACGGGCTACCCGACGCGTAGCTCTTTGCGGTGTGCATAACGGATGACCATTTTGTCGATATTATCCACTTTTTTACTACATGGATGGATCCAGAAGGATACACCAGTCAGTAGAAGAAAGAGTTAGTAGTGTGCGCAACATATTTTTTGGTGATCGTCGGACACTTGTATAAGATGGGCATTGACGAGATACTGCGACGGTATGTGCCTAATTTTGAATGAAGTAGCATCATAGCTAAATCCTATTGAGGGGCTACAAGAGGACATTATGCAGGAAAGGCAACAACGTAGAATATTTTGTGCGCAAGGTTGTGGTGGCCTATGCTGCATAAAGATTCTAAAGAATATTGTAGGGCATGTGATGCATGTCAGCGAACATGCAAACCATCACGGAGGGATGAGCTTTCACTAAACCTGCAAGTGTCATTGCAGCTATTTGAGAAATGGGCACTTGACTTTGTAGGACCAATCCAGCCCCCAGGCAAGAAAACAGGTGCGTCCTATATCATCACTGCGACGGAGTATCTGACCAGACGGGTGGAGGCACAACTTATGAATGATTGTACAGGGGCCACAATAGCGAAGTTCTTATTTGAGTATGTGTTAACTAGATTCGGCTACCCAAAAGTCTTGATGAGCGATCACAATACGCACTTCCTCAATGAGACAATTAGCGCATTAACCGAAGAGTTCCAAGTTTATCATTAGAAGAGCACACTATATCATCTGCAGGCTAATGGAACAATGGAGGAATTTAATAAGATCTTGGAGAACACGCTGACAAATATTTGCAACACGTAGTGGAATGATTGGGACGTGCGCATATCGGCAATATTGTGGGTGTACAGAACTACTTGCAAAAAGATAACAAGTCAGACACCTTTTAGATTGGTCTATGGCATAGAAATCATGATGCTTATGGAATATATCATGCCTAGTCTACGCATAACAACTTTCACAGGGATGGCGGATCACAGAGCATTAGAAGAGCAGCTTGCACAACTGATGGAGCTTGAAGAAGACAGATTCATAGTTGGATTCCACAACAAGTACAGAAGGAACATGAAAAATCTTGGCACGATCGACACATCAAGCTGCTCACATTTTACGTAAATGACTTGGTTTTATTATATGATAATAAGTTTGCTAAGTTTCCAGGAAAGTTTCAGATGCACTGGTTAGGGCCATATGTCATCAAAGAAATTATAGATCGAGGCGCAATTCAGCTCGCGAAGCTGAATGGAGAACCTTTTCTGGGACAGGTGAATGGAAGCCAATTGAAGCCATATACAGGAGATCCATCTCAATGACTATATGACGACAGGACAGTCTTAGTGCTCCAAGCAGCTGCAAGGGAGCACAAGACTATAAACTACATTGCCCAATTTGAGGAACTACACAACAGAAGGGCTACATGTAGAATGGCAACGTCATAGTATCAGAGGTTAAACGAAGGGAGCTGCGCTATGAAAGGGGATAATGCGCGGCACAGCCAGAAAGTGACCATTAGAGTCACTGTTCATGATTTGACAGTCAGGGAATGATTAAGAGGAGTGGACGAGTGACACCTAAGACTAAAATATTTGAAGATCTGCTGCCAAAACAACATTAATGATCGAATTTTGGAGGGAATGGTCGGATTTGAAATCTAAATCCCCTATAAATTATGTGTGTCGGTCCAACAACAAACACTTTGCACACTTAGAGTTTTTGAGCCAAGTTGTCTTTTGCTTATGAGCCGCTCATTCTTTTAGGATTTGGTTGCGAGCCCTGCGTTTGCTAATTTCCCCGAGTTAAATCAGAAATTTATCCTAGAAAACATGTTGGGTCCAAGCCTTACTGAGACTGTGAGCACTGGGGGAGACATTGCATCTGAAGGAGCTGCTCCAGAGGTGGTGAACATGGAAGCTTCGACTCCTATGCCTACGATGTCGAGGTCACCTAGGCCATAGCCTAAACCGATGCGAGAAACCCATAAACCAAAGAAAGACAAGCAGAAGAGGTCGGTGCTAGTGCATGAGTCGCTCAGAAAACATGCCACTGCTCAAAAGCAGAATAAGGACAAGCAACCTGAGAAGGTTGTGGATTTGGAAGATGAACAAGGCATGAAGGATATAGACGTTAAGGGAGTGGATCCCATCACCAAATTGCTTGAATATATCCCTCCGCGAAAAGGGAAGGTGAAGGCCCCCAAGGACCGGAACTAGGACAAGTTCCTCATTCACACGCCCCTATTGCCAGAGAAGATCACTTTTGAAGGATCGCGCCTTGCACGGGTTCCCATATTAAAATTGGAGGATTGGGACCTGGCTGACCATGAGTGGTTCCCGCATCTTGCAATAGAAAATTATATGAGGCACATGTATTACTAAGACTCAGGTGTCACTGAGTTGGAGACAATTGAATGGATCCGTAGAGTGGAACAATTCGGGTTGTTGAACCTACTGTGAGTGCCCCACTACCACCACACTAATATTAACACCAGCTATGTGTGGAAGCTACTTACTTTAGTGCACGATGGGTGGTTATGGCTTGGCACGCCTACACCCATCATGGATATGCTCATCCACAGGATCACGCACCTGCCCCATGAGGGTTTGATTCCGACCAAGGAGTTTGGAGGAAAGACAGGCAAAAGAGATTTGGCAAAGAAGAAGAAAAATGTATTGATCTTATCAAGAAGTCACGCGACTATTCCATCATGTCCATCAATGATCTGGCGGTGCAAATTGCCACCCAAATACTCACCAGAAAAGTTATGAGAAAGTTCCGCACGGATGAAGTTCTGGTGCCTATGATATCATTGGCTGCACAATGTGCGGAGGGTGTGCAATTTAACCGGTTATAGTACTTATGCAATGAATTCCTTGTGAATTTTCATGAGGTTAAAGATGAGAGCAAGCCCTTCTGCTACGCGTGGCTACTACTCTCCATTCTGTTAGTTGCATGGGATCTACCGAAGGACAACCAGTTTCCTCCCTTGAAGATAGAATTTTCGGAGACTGCACAGTTTTCCTCCCTCTGGGCCACGAAGGACCCCGCACGGGTCACAAAGACAAAGATTTTTTGGGTATCGATGGAAGAAAGCTTCTGCATGGCCATCAACTAGCGTCCAAGCTTGTCCCCAACCTTGTATGAGTGACTATCTGTGTATCCTGAGTTCAAGGCAGATTTCCACAATGCCATACAAGAAGTGATCAAGTGTTGGCCAGCAAATTGGCACACCCCGTCCAACTTAGAGGTAGGCACCAACAAAGGCGTTGGGAGCTCAACTAAGAAGAAACAGAACAATGCAGCAAAACAGGCAGCACAGAAGTTGGCCACGTAGTGTAAGAGGGAAGCCAAAGAGAAGGCCTGAATGGAAAAGGAGTGCACTGCAAAGGAACAGGATGAACAAGAACAACGCAACTCCGAGCAAAGCAGCGAATCCCCTTCGCCTGAAACCGAGGAAGAACAGCCTGCGTAGGGCAGTGGCAGCGATGAGGGGCAGAGCAACCCATTTAGGCTAAGGAAGTATAGAGAACAGCAACAACAGGCTGGTTCTCGCAAAAATATGAAGTCGGCTAAAGCACAGCTAGATCCCATCACCCTGAAAAAAGGCGATCTCAATGAGATCGATGACAAGGCGCGTGATACTAGAACCAAACTATTGTAGCAATTCGAGCAACAGTACATGTAGTCATTAGGAAATGTCTGGAAGGATCTGCGTGAGTTGCAGATCCAAAGTAGCAGAATAAAGGTGGGCGCAGGTCAAGTGAGCGCCACACAGACGAGCCTGGCGTCAGGGACAAGTCAAGGTGCAGAACTAGTAAGGACCGTGGACCTCAGAAAAATTGCTCTACCAGAAGGGTCCCTAAGCATAGACTCAGCTAATGACAAGATCATCATAAGTTCCCTAAAGAACATTGGCCTCAATATTGCAGTGCTCCCCAACGAATTTCTTCAGGCACTACAGACAGGAGTGATAGCGAATTGAGAGCTCGGGAGCAGTGTGCTCTTAGTTTAATAAGCGAGTACTGGGTGAACAATGAGCAAATGTTTGTCAAGAAGATATAGGTCCTGAAGGAAAGGGAAACTATCCAGGCGCAGAGCTCCCAGCTGGCGGCCGCACTTGCAGAGGCATGCAAAACAGTGCCAAAGTTGCACATACCTGAGGACACACAGCCCGAGGCCAAGATCCAAAAACTAGATGTAGGCGTCTGGGATGCAAAAGCAGAAGTGGAAAGAGTTCAATTTGAACTCAATATGAAAATCATGGAGCTATAGCTCAAATCACCGCCTTCGAATCTACTCGAGGTCAGGGAATAGCCCAGAGCTGCAATCCAGGAAGGGATCGCTACTTTGGATGCCACAGTCATGGATTGCACAACCTTGTTTGAATAGGCGATGGAGTTGGTGACGAACTTGTAGGAAGACCCCAACTTGTAGGTATTAATTACAGAGATCTGCAAGCTCCAAAAGAAGTATGACGAGGTTAGGATGACAATGTGCTCAAGTGCTATAGCACAGCGCCTCGCCAAGTTACAGGAGGGGAACAACTCCTCGCACAGGTGGAAGCACCTCACAAACAGTCAGCACTATGAGTGGTTTATAGACTCACTCTTGCCCCACCTAAGGATTGCTTTATCACAACAGAACATAGGAACTCAGGCAGAAGCCCTGGAAATTGCGATGAGATTGCATGAAATGCCTATTCAGGATGCGTATTTGGGAGTTCAACAAATTCACTCGTAGTTGCAGAACCTCTGCTTGGAATTGTAGAGCTTGAAAGAAGAAAAAGAGGCGAGGTCAGAGATGCGTGAAGAAGTTTGGTGCCTCAAGTGTAAGAGCCAGGGGCATGATAAAGATCACTACCCTATCTTCGCAAATTATATCATGGGGTGGGGGGGACCAATGCCCCTGAGGCAGGAAGCTCTAGCAAGACCAAGTACGGGACCTGCACTATGGTGCATTATTTGTCAGGTGGCCAGAAAACACGTAAAAAATAATTTCCATTTGCTGCAAAAGTTTGTGCAAACACGACAACAACTGTTCTGTGATTTCTGCAAATCGATGGCCATGATGAGCACCACTTTCATAGCTACGAATTGATGATGGAAAGAATGCCTACCTATCGAGTGCAAGCAGAAACTCGACCTCCGAATCAGGGTGATGGGGTGCACGCAGAGGATATCAGGGGTGCGGACAAGGCTGGGGAGGGGGAGAACCTGGTAGAGGTTGTGGACAGGTTATTTGCTATAACTGATGGACACCAGGGCACTACGTGTGGGAGTGCCAGAATCAAACCTACCCGTCATGTCAGTTTTGCACTTAATTTAACCATACGATAGAAGAATGCTATGTGCTGATAGCCAAGATGCAGGAGAAGAAGGTGCAACCTCAACACCCTACACAAAACTTATAGATGATGAGGGTTGATCCCCGTGAGGAGGATCCAAATGTGAATATAGTGCTGAGAAGTAGAGTAACAACTAGGGATGACAAGGGAGAACAGCCTAAAGAGAATGGATGGGTCCACAAGGCCCCAGAAAAAGAAGTCAGCTTTGATCTAGAATGCACGAAGGAAACATTTATGGAGGTGAAGAAAAGCTTCACTGAGGCATCTACCCCAGGAAGTCAGGACAAACTACCAGAAACTAGCGCGCCCATAGAGATTGATCCCTCTGTACTCACCACGTTTTTGGAAACCTGTATGAAACTTCTACACGATAGTAAGGCTGTGAAGGGATTATAAGAATTGATAAACAAGTGTGTTGGTAGAGAAAATGCTCCTAAGGGACACCATGTAGTCAGAAAGATTGGTAAACACAAGGCAAAAATAGGGTGCGAGATGAGGCTCACTACGTAGATAGGAGACTATGAGATGGACCAGGTTATTTTGGATCTCAGATCTTATCAAAGTTTTGCCTAAACAGACATGGGAGAGAATGGGGAGACCTATGCTACAATGGTCTCCGATTTAACTAATGATGGCAAACCAGTAGAAGATTATCCCTATGGGATGACTGCATGGAGTCACCATAGATATAGAAGGTGCGAGTGTGCTGGCTGATTTTGAAGTGATATAAATTGTTGATGATAGCAATTCATACCCCGTGCTCCTTCGAATTGATTGGGCTATTGATATGAATGGTGTCATTAACTTGAAAAAATGGACAATGTTGTTTGAAAGGAAATCACTCCGCGTTGTAATACCATTGGACCCAGCAGAAGGACCGCAATATACTAAACCAGTTCGCGATTATGAAGAAAGTGATGATGATTTGGATCAAATCTACAAGATTACAGCACGAGACCAAGACTGGATTAATCCGACAATTGATGGAAGGGTTGCATGGGACCGCGAAAGCTATTGTATCTTGGATTCATATGAGGAGTTGGAGCACTAGGAGAATAGACTGCATGAAGTATCTATGCTGCGATGTAACATGATGACTAAATTGTTGTGTTGTGTGTCATCAGAGGTAAGAAATTTACCCTATTATGATGGTTTAACTGATGTAGATAAGTTTTTGGATGCCTTTGAAAGAGAAGTACTTGAGGATCATTGCTTTCAAGCGCTGGATTTGGTGCTGCACGCTACGCCGCATAGTGGTGGGGTACACACAAAGACAACTTTGATGAATGGCGTGATTACAGGAGGATGATGAGGTTGCAATTTGGTCATCTGAATGTATGATAACCGAGAAATATGATGGGAGAAATGATCCGCACGATCATTTGGAAAAATCAACTAAATTCTACGGAACAGAGCCGTAGCCAGAGTGGGTGGACTTATTTTGTCATACTCTGGATATAATCCCCATGAATTGGTACTTGGAAACAGAGCTCTGCCATGGCACCAAGGAGTGGGATATATTAAGGGAAGGATTTCTGATGACCTTCATCTTTGAGGATGGGTTTGAAAGCATTGATGAAGCTTTGCAGGAGGTTAAGGTGGCGATCTTCCAAATTTCGCAGGATCCTTTGGAGTTGATTCAACCAGCTTGGAGCACCCAACTGTGCCATGTGCCGGAATTCTATAATGTGACTGCTGAGGGGGAGGATGAAGATCTAAGAAATATTAATATCCCAGAGACAGAAGGCCACCGCGAAGTCGAAGGTCTGTAGATAGAAAATCTGGACATCACCACGCCACTAAAAACTAGGCAGGTGAACATCAGTACTGAAGCAGAACCAAAATTTGCGAAGATCAGAGATTACTAGGATAATGCTAAAGTTGTTGAGTTACTCCGCGAGTAGCAGGATCCTTTTCCTACAAAATTTTCGGACTTAAAATGCATCATAGGTGACTTGGGCATGACGAAAATTACCTTGAAGCCGGACGCAAAGCCTATTAAGCAGAGGTCATATCGCCTTAATCCCAAATACAAGGAAAAGGTCTGCTTGGAGTTGAACAAGATGCTTGAGGCATGCATTATCGAACCTATGGAGGAACCTGACTGGGTGAGCCCAATGGTGGTCCAAGAAAAGAAACAAAAGGGAGAGATACAGATTTGCTTAGATTTGAGGAAGCTTAATGATGCCTGTGTCCATGGTACTTTTCCAACACTGTTTATAGAAGAGGTATTGGACAATGTTGGAGGGTAGGAGGCCTACTCGTTCACTGATGGGTTCTCTCGGTACCATCTGATTAAGGTCGTGCCAGAAGACAGGAGCAAAACAACCTTCACGACAGAATCAGGTTGTTTCCAGTATACGGTAATGCCATTTGGACTCAAGAATGCGTGGCGATATTCTCTCTTGTAGTCATCACCACGTTCAAGGATTTTATTCACAAGTTCTTGGAGGCGTATTTTGATGACTAGACAGTATTTGGGTTAGTAAAGCGCCATGTAGCTAGTCTACGCTTAATGTTGGATACTTGCCGAAGATATCAGATTATGCTGAACCTAAATAAGTGTTTATTCTACGTCCCCTTTGGGATTTTGCTAGGTCATGTGGTGTGCAAGCAAGGACTAATGGTGAACCTTGCCAAGATCATGATCATGGTCAATTTGGAGGCCCCGAGGAGTGTCAAACAGTTGCGCGCAACGCTAGGCCATACTGGATACTATCGGAAGTTCATCAAGGGTTATGCTTACCACGCCTACGGAGAAGTTATTAAGAAGGATGCTACATTATGTTGGGATGAAGAATGTCAGCGCAGTTTGGATGTATTAAAGGAAAATATGGTCACCGCACCGATCTTGGTCTTCCCGGATTGGAAGAAGGAATTCCATGTGCATGTTGCTGCCTCATGTATTGCGTTGGGAGCAGTACTGACACAAGATGGTGAAGGAGATATGGATCACCCTATAGCCTTCGTGAGCAGGAAATTATCAAAGGCTGAGAAGAATTACTAAACGACAGAGCACGAAGGATTGACTATGATATACACACTTCAAAAGTTCAGACACTTTTTTGGGCGGACATTTCAAGATGTACACAGATCATTCCGCCTTGAAATACCTGGTCAACAAGCGTGTGTTGGGGGGAGATCTACCTTGTGTTTCCTCCCATGAAGATAGAATTGCTAGAGGCTACACAGTTTGCCTCCCTCTGGGCCACGAAGGACCCCGCATGGGTCACAGAGACAAAGAATTTTTGGGTAATGATGGAAGCGAGCTTCCGCATGGCCATCAACTAGTTCCCAAGGTTGTCCCCAACCTTGCATGAGCAGTTGTCTGCATATGCTGAGTTCAAGGCAGATTTCCATGATGCCATATAGGAAGTGATCAAGCACTGGCCAACAGATTGGCACACCAAATCCAACTTAGAGGTAGGCACAAGCAAAGGTGCGGGGAGCTCAGCTAAGAAGAAACAAAAAGATGCAACAAAACAGGCGGCATAGAAGTTGTCCACGCAGTGGAAGAGGGAAGCCGAAGAGAAGGACCGAATGGAAAAGGAGCACACTTCAAAGGAACAGGATGAACAAGAACAACGCGACTCCAAGCAAAGCGGAAAATCCCCTTTGCCCGAAACCGATGAGGAAGAATAGTCTACCCATGGCGGTGGCAGCGATGAGGGGTAGAGCACCCCATTTAGGCTAAGGAAGTGCAGAGAATAGCAGCAGCAGGCATGTTCCCGCAAAAATACGAAGTCGGCTAAAGCACAGCTGGATCCCATCACCCTAACAGAGGGCGATCTTGACGAGATCGGTGACAAGGTGCGTGACACTACAACCGAACTATTGTAGCAATTCGAACAACAGTACATGCAGTCATTAGGAAATGTCTAGAAGGATCTGTGTTAGCTGCAGATCCAAACTAGAAGAATACAGGTGGGCGCAGGTCAAGTGAGAGCCATACAGACGAGCCTGGGGTCGGGGACAAGTCAGGGTGCAGAACTGGTAAGGACCATGGACCTCAGAATAATTGCTCTGCCAGTAGGGTCCCTGAGCATGAACTCAGCCGATGATAAGATCATCATAAGTAACCTGAAGAACATCGGCCTCAATATTGCAGCGCTCCCCAATGAATTTCTTCATGCACTGCAGACAGGAGTGATAGCGGAATTGAGAGCTTGGGAGAAGTGTGCTCTTAGTTTAATAAGCAAGTACTAGGTGAACAATGAAAGAATCTTTGCCAAGAAGATGTAGGTCCTGAAGGAAAGGGATACTATCCAAGCGCAGAGCTCCCAGCTGGCAACCGCAGTTGCGGAAGTGTGCAAAACAGTGCCAAAGTTGTACATACCTGAGGACGCACAACCTGAGGCAAGGTCCGGAAACTAGATGCAGGCATCTACGATGCAAAAGTAGAAGTGGAAAGATTTCAATTTGAACTCAATA
Source organism: Pinus taeda (assembly GCA_000404065.3). NCBI lineage: Eukaryota > Viridiplantae > Streptophyta > Pinopsida > Pinales > Pinaceae > Pinus > Pinus taeda. The sequence goes on from APFE031098235.1 coordinate 30,029, forward strand.
TGAAAATCACGGAGCTGCAGCTCAAATCACAGCCTTCAAATCTACCCGAGGCCAAGGAATAGCGCGGAGCCTCAATTCAAGAAGGGATCGCTACTTTGGATGTTGCAACCGTGGACTGCACAACCTTGTTTGAACAAGTGATGGAGTTGGTGACGACTTTGTAGGAAGGCCCCAACCTGCAGATATTAAGTACAGAGATCCGCGAGCTCCAAAAGCAATATGACGAGGTTAGGGTGACGACGCGCTCAATTGCTATAGCACAGCACGTCGCTAAGTTACAGGAGGGGAAGTAGCTCCTAGCATAGGTGGAAGTAGCTCAGAAAAAAGAGGAAGTGCTTAAGGCAAGGTTGGGTCCTTGGTTGGAAGAAGCCTACCAAGTCTCAACCAACATTCAGGAGAAGTTGATGAACTTGCAGCTCACACAGCAGAAGATCAAGCTGACTAGCGAAAGACCAACTACGGAGCAGCTCGTCAAACAAGTGAACTAGGAAGCTACACAGAGCATTGCTGAAGTAGCAGTTGTGTAGGTGGAGCTGGGGGATCTTCGCAATAAGATCACCGCACCAGCCGAGTGACTCAAGGGTGAGTCACGACCTTTGTGTTGGGGGCCTGTTGGGATGGGGTCCCCTGGGTTAGTTTGGGTTAAAAACCAAAGTTTTTAGGTAGATTATTGACAAAAAGATGTAAAGTTTCCGCGAATTGTGGATGTGGAGCCCGTAGGTACATAGGAGTCAAAAAGGGATTTTACCCTTGTTTATGTAAAAGAGTGATTCGGCTTGGAGATCTACCCTTGGTCCACAGACTATGGGATTGTATAAATAGGTGTGTCTTAGAGAGTCTAAGGTGGATCTATGCTTTTGTCTTTGGGTACGATGAATGGAGTCCTAGGGAGTTAGCGCAGAGAAGTAATTCTTAGAGGAGGAAAAGACTTTGTAGCTGAGTGCGCAAAGGCCTAGAGTAGTGTCTCTAGCTGAATGCGTGGACCCCTGCAACTGAGTGCACAGGGAATTTTTGAGTCTGTAACCTTGTACGCAAGATCAATAAAGAAGACTATTAGAGAAAATCATATGTTTTATCTATTTCCTTCTACTGTTTATGTTGTGCTATATGTTGTGATGAAATAATGTCTTTACGAAATAATGATGTATTGATGCGTGAATCTACTAGATAAGTCTTATTAATAGAACACAACGCATGTCAATTATTTACGCGAATGTTATAATACTTTCTGATAAGTTTATTAAGCACTTAAGCAAATCTGTGTGGATTCCGATCTAATGCTAACCTATGATGTGCGTAATTAGACCTTTGCGGAGGTCTAGAGGCCATTTGAAGGAAACTACAATGTCAAACCCTAAGGGTTTAGAGATATGTGTGAAGGCAAATCTAGGACATAAAAAGGACATCACACTGATCTTTGGATGTGGAAACTTGGTTCCAGCATCCCCCCATACTGCTTCGGGTGAGACTTCAGTCCGCGCTACATGGGTTGATGCAAAAATGGCCAATAGTGTAGAGTTTTGTTTGGCACAAATAACTCTGAACCTCAGTCAAGACCCACTAAGCCAACAGTTCTAGCCAATCAAGAGGCGCCAAGTGTTACTTTTCCATTGGCCCTCACATATCGACAATCGAAGTCAAAAGGCAGATCGCATTACAAGAATCGGCCCCTACCCCGACAAGGTATGGAGTTGTGATGCGATATCAGTCGAGGTTGTGATTCTGATGGATCGCAATCGCATATCGATGAAAGGTGGATGAGTATGAAGAACGTTCCCTCGACGCAAGGCAGTTTGACATCAGAGGTTTATGGTAATCGACCACTGGAGCAGTCGGTTTGCGATGCAATATATCACATTTGCATATCACACCTAGTATATATATATATATATATATATATATATATATATATATATATATTATATTATATATATATATATATATATAGATATATATATAGATATGCGCCACTATAAATAACGTCGATTGCAATGAGCGATAGACTATCGAACACGGGATTGTATTATGCTGCATTTTATAATCTGGCGGGTCTGCCTTATCACCAGATTACATGTTTATGTGTTAAGTCTTGTGTAATATGTATTACCCTTGGCATGCCGATTGCGATATCTGATAGACTGCGGGACCATCGTCGTAACCGCCGAATCTAACCGCAAGTGTGGCCACTCGACACTTAATTGCGAGATTGGCAAGATTGATGGCAGAACCGTTGTTTGCGTTAGAACTTCTAGTTTTTTCTTCGGTTAATGAATTTAACTGGCAGTAAGCCAGATTTGGAGGAGGAAGTTGTGGTGAGACTGGTAGAAGTCATAACTACGGAAATTTTCAACCAAATGGGATGCAAAAAGAGGCTAGATAGCCATTTTTGGGCATTCTAAACTCATTGGAATAGGTTTCAGAGTCAAAGGAACACTTCTAGTTAGGATTTTTACAAAGTGAATCCTATGGTTGCCCTGATCAACCAGAGTTTTGATTTAGTTTATGGAGTTCCAATATAGATATAACCTTGTAGGGGTATTCCAACCTCCATATGTTTTCTGCAGCAAACATTACAATAGTGTTGTAGTTGTATTTCTTCTTTGCTCTATATGTGTATGGAGAAAGAGGCTTGTTTAAGTGCTTCAAGTAGATTGTTGTACTTGTTTATGCTCTTGGAAGTTAGAGTATGGGGTCTTGATTTGAGAGCCCTTAGCTTGCTGATTGTTTCATGACCAACTATAGGTTTTCATATGTCTAGAGTGAGAATTCTTTGCAAAAGAATGTTTCCTTGAAGGGGAAACTAGCCACTCTTTTTGTCAGCAAATTTATGTACTCTTTATCTGAAGAATCTTAAGCATAATGAGAAGGGGTCAAGCCTTTAGAGTTGATCCAAGGAGATGTAGCCCAGGAGGGGCGAACTCCTTTATCAATGGTTGGTGTATTATTGTTTGATGCATGCTTCCATTGAGTGTTTTGGTTTCATGTTTTAAGTTTTCTTTATGAAACTATTTTTAAGCAAAAACACATAAAATTCATGCTTTTACTTGCTATTTTGGAGTACAACCTCAAGCACGTTTTTATATTATGATGAGGGGAATTAGCATAGCATAACTAATCTACCCCAATTCAGATTAGGTTGGTATCATATCTATGGTTTTTGCTTTGGGCAAGGAGGAATTGACTGTTGTTTGCAAATAAATGTGTTTTGAAGCTCATTGAGAAGAAGGTTTTGGAAAGGAGAGCAAGATTTTTTCAATATCTACCACCAAGTTCTACCTCAAACTGCACTAGAAGCTTCAAGCAGGCATGTCCCAAGGAGGAGATCCTGTAAGAATGTTAGAGGATGTGAAGGCTTTTAGAAAGGCTTTCTTAGACATGGCAGAAATGGTGAAAGTCCTCTATGAAGAGAGCAATACCAACTTGCAAGGTGAAGGATTTAGACCTCCAAGAGGAGAATGTTCTCTAAGGGAAGAAGGTAACAATAATGGCGATAAACCACCATCTTTTCCATAATCTTCATGCTTTTCTAAAACTATTATGCGAGATGCTAGTGTAGAAAGTCCTTCAGAGAAGGCAGATGGACAAGTTTGTACCTTCTGTCCACATGATGTGGAAAATGAGGTTCAATTAGCACCCAAGTTCGAGGAGATGAAAGAAGAGAGCCAAAGAGTCCAAGAGGACACGACTAGAATTAAAAGGGAATTCGAAATAATCTTCGTATGCCAATCAAAGGATGCAGCAAATGGTAAGAATTTGCATGCTTCTTCCTTATGTGAAAGTATGGATGTAAATTCATTTGTGGCCTTTGAAAAACACAGTAAACGCATTGGATCCAAACTCTTGACCAAGATGGGTTACAAGGGAGGAGGCCTTGGATTAAATCAGCAGGGCATTAAAAATCCAATTGTAGCCAAAGAAAGGCCTAAATATGAAGGCTTAGACTATATTGACAAAGAATAATGGTCTTCCAGCGATGGTTCATGCGTCACGTGTTCCTATTGCTATAAGGGAGGGCACAAGGAGACAAGATGTTGAAACCTGCACCGAGAACTGGTTCTTGCGTGTTCCTCAAGCATAAGGAGGATTTGAAGGGGAAATGTCTCCAAAGAGAGATGACAGTGTCGAAGAAGAGAGGAAGCACAATTCTTCTAGCCACGCAAGTTTCTCATGCAGGTAGCATAAACCAAAGAACAACAAACAGAGTTATAACAGGTTTATTCATTCAAATGTTGATAATTTGAATACTATTAATTCGAATGTTGTCAAATCAAATGCTTTTCATGGTGGAAAACAAAACACAGATTTGAATAACGTGTTAAGAAAATTGTTTCCATGCACTCTTTTCCTTTCATCTAACCATTGTGTAGATAAGTGCGATAAGAGGAAAGCAATCATCGAGAAGATGTCTATATCTATTGGAATTGAGACCAAAAGGAGAAAATCTCATCCAAAGATAAAGGCAAGTGAGCCGAAAATGAGCTCAAAATAACTTTTGTACTCACTGCAATATAAGTGGGCATTGGGTCGAGAAGTGTTGGAAATTGTTTCCACATCTTCATCCTAGTAAGGGAAAGAACATCATGCAAGCACTAGAAGAGGAAGCGACAACAGAAAAAGTGGCACAAGGTGCGACCATCCCTGAAGCAGCTTCAAAAGAAGAGAAAGTTCAAATAGAGGTTTCATTCACTTGGTTGGGTAAGAAATGGGTGGACTATTTGTCCAGCTGAAGTCTATAAGTTTCTGTTTTGCACTACTTGTGTATCCCCATAGTTGGGTAATTTGTAAAAGTGACGTTCATAAATAAATCACTTATATGCAATAGTGTTTTTCTTTAAGCATTACAATGCTAGTTTCGTTGTTGATAGTCAATTTGAATGGAGAAATTTGGGAGTCAATTTCATTCCATTTTGTAAAAAACATTTTAAGATTGTTGTATGAGTAGTTGTAGCACATTTAGTATGTTCCAAATGTGTGTAGCACTCGAGTTATACAAGTTTTCACTATGTGAAACTTGTTTTGGGTTCATTTGACAAAGTCTTTTAGGATCTTATCCTTGATAAGGAGTTTGCAGATAATCTTCTTGAATTCTCCTTGGGAAGGATGTTGCTATGGATGGCCATAGTGACATGGGCAGGTCGAGAAGAACATAAGACTTGAATCTTTTGTCACATAGTGAAACATGTAATTTGCAAGATATTGTACTACAAGTTTGCAGGGGATGCATGTGTCAGCTCATCGCTTATGTATCTGAAGAACAAAGGTGAAGGAGAAGGAAGAATGACATGTAGTATACTTGCAGTGCAGACAAAGTATAGAGCAGTTGCAGGTTATTTAATGCTTTTGGAGACTAAAAGATTTTTAGTGGGGAAGAGTGATCAGGAGTTCAAAATTTGTCAAAATTTCAAAGTGTCAGAATTTTGATAAGTTTAGTTGTAGATTGAGGAGCTTGTCACTCTGAATCCAATGGTGTGAACGACACTCAAATCCGAGCTTGTATGTAGATGTTAGAGCTGGTCAAAGTTCAGGGTTGACTTGATGACATGGCAGGATTAGATGACATGGCAGGGGTCCTAGGCAATCGGGAGGTGCAAAGTGTCACTCTGTCATTGGCCCTTGCATTTCGGTAATCACAGTCAAAAGGCGGATCGCATTGCAAGAATCGGCCCTGACCCAGATAGGGTATGGAATTGCCATGCGATATTGGTCGAAGTTGCGATTGCAATGGATCGCAATCGCATATCAACGAAAGGTGGATGAGTATGAAGAATCGGCCCCCGATGTAAGGCAGGTTGCGATGTGATCGCAATCGCACATCGCATGTTTATGGTAAGCGACCCCCAGATAAATCGAGTTGCGATGTGATATATCGCAATCACATATCGAACCTGGTACCTACCAATATATATATGTGCCACTGTTGATAACGCCGATTGCGATGAGTGATAGGCTACCAAACACGAGATTGTATTATGCTGCAATTTATAATCAGCAGGTCTGCCTTATCGCCAAATCACATGTTTATTTGTTAAGTCTTGTGTAATATGTATTACCATTGGCACACCGATTGTGATATCTGACAGACTGCGGGACCATCAACGTAACTGCCAGACCTAAATACAAGTGTGACCACTCGGCCCTTAACTACGAGATTGGTGGGATTGATGGCAGAACTGTTGTTTGCTTCGCAACTATTGTTTACTTCGGAACTGTTGTTTGCGTCAGAACTGCTAGTTTTGTCTACGGTTAATGAATTTAACTGGAAGTGAGCCAGATTTGGAGGATGAAATTGTGGTGAGATTGACAAAAGTCATAACTAAGGCAATTTTCGACCAAATGGTATACAAAAAGGGGCTAGACGGCCACTTTTAGGCATTGTAAACTCATTGGAACAGGTTTCAGAGTTAAAGGAACACTTCTAGATAGGCTTTTTACAAAGTGAAGCCTATGGGTGCCCTGGTCAACCAGAGTGTTGATTCAGTTTATGGAGGAGTTCCAAGATGGAGATAACCATGTAGGGGTATTCCAACCTCCATATGTTTTCTACAACATCCATTACAGTAGTGTTGTAGCTATATTTCTTCTTTGCTTTATATGTGTATGGAGAAAGAGACTTGTTTTAAGTGCTTTAAGCGGATTGTTGTACTTGTTTATGCTCTTGGAAGTTAGAGTATGGGGTCTTGATTTGAGAGCCCTTAGCTTGCTGATTGTTTCATGACTAACTATAGGTTGTCATATGTCTAGAGTGAGAATTATTTGCAGAAGAATGTTTCCTTGAAGGGGAAACTAGCCACTCTTTTTGTCAGCACATTTATGTACTCTTTATCTGAAGAATTGTGAGCATAATGAGAAGGGGTCAAGCCTTTAGAGCTAATCCAAGGAGATGTAGCCCAGGAGGGGTGAACTCCTTTATCAATGGCTAGTGTATTATTGTTTGATGCATGCTCCCATTGAGTGTTTTGGTTTCATGTTTTAAGTTTTCTTCATGAAACTTTTTTTAAGCAAAAACACATAAAATTCATGCTTTTACTTGCTATTTTGGACTACAACCTCAAGCACATTTTTATATTTTGATGAGGGGAATTAGCATAGCATAAATAATTTGCCCCAATTCAGATCAGTCAACTATGCAACAAAAACGCCAATGCCTTGACCTTGGGTGATGGAGTCTAGGGGATGTCAAAGATTGCTAAACCTTGGAAAAATAATAAGGGTACATGAAATCCTAGGTTTTGAACCCTAACTATCACTTTTGTGAGAGAGAAAAATAAACGAGGAGAGCTAGTTTAAAGGTTCACCCATGGGATTGTCATTCACGTGCTATAAATGGGTATTGCATGCAATACTTGTTAGAAAATGTAAAGTGGAAACTTTGACCTTGATACTTGCTTGTGAATCTTAGTTGTTTTCATTGTGTTCCTTCAGTTAGATCTTTTCATCAAACAAAATCAAGAAACAATAACAACAGAAGAGGAGAAAGATGCAGACTCTTAGTCAGGGCAAAAACACTCCAAGGGGAAGACTCGGAAACTCTTCTCTTCATAGAATTTGCTTAAAATGAGATAAAAACACCCAATACCTAGACCAAGTCCTTGTCCCAGCACCAATTCATCCCTTCCTCAAGTCCTTCTTATATCTGCACCAAAATGCTACACACAGCAACTTCGACTTTCCAACTATAGTACTACTACTCGATCTTCAAATTTGGTCTTGCAACTCTTGAAGAAACTCTAATACAACCTCCTTCTAGGACCTTCCAAAAGCAAGATAGTTCTTCCTAAGGTCAGTGAGATCTAGATAAAGTTTCCTTCCTCCCAACTACAACATTCTACACTTGTTCCTACTATAACTCAGACCTGCATCTTTAGCTTCTTTCTACAACCCAGAAACCCTAGAATTTCACATGTGTGAGAGAGATAAGGTCCAAAAACCAAGAAATTTTGTCCTCCTTCCTTCTTCTTGACCTTTTCTCTCCTTCTTGCAGCTTCCCAGCTATAGATCAAACTATTTCTTAGGATATCGAACTTGTGTGTGAGTGTGTCTCCAAATGAAGTTGAACTGCTCTTTATATAGCCTTCTCAAGGGTCGAATCCCCTCCCTTAGGCTAACTTGAGGATCCCATGGCTGACTTGTACTCTCGGAGATTCTAGGACTTTCTAGACTAAAAAATGATTATTTTTACAATTACAAATTGCCTAGAAGGGTCTTATAAACATTATGTTGACTCCTTTGACTAATGACAATAAATCCTAAGACCTAACAAACCTTAGAAGCATGAAGAACATGCATTTACCTAAAAGACCATCATTAATAAGCATGAAACCCATGCTTTAATAATAATATTTTTCTTTTTTCTTTTTCTTGTTTGTTACATAGGATACATATTGAGATGAGTACAACAATTATGAAGACTGAAACTAGTTACATTTCTCAACAATACTATCATCCAAAATCGAGAGAAAAAATTCCAATAATAAATTTACATATAGAAACCTTAGATAATAAACCATTCCATATAATATCTACAAATAATAAAGATTTATCAAATACAAGGAACATTTACAAGATAGAATGCATGTACAAGTCCTTTATTGCTCCAAAATGACATCTCCAAAGCCAAGAAATAACTCCACTGCCAAAAATCCATCATAGATCATCACATCTCCACAAGATACAAGAGCACAATTCAAATGGGACAAGTTTCTCTAAGAGGGTCGAAAATTTCACAAGCGATGGTGATCAAATGAAGTGTGCATATCCTTTGTAACTTATATGAGAATTAGGACCGGTAATTATGTCTATGAAGCCCCTAAAAACAAGTTAAATCACTAAATGACCTTGGGTTACAAGCCAAGTCATTAGCTAACATTAATTTAAGCCTAATTTTCTGACACGTGTGAGTTGTAACCTCTTTAATGTTCACGTCATCCATCATAAATTCTCTAAATGCTATTTCCGAGGGTGGTAAGGTGTCCAAGAAGGTATAGATGTGTATAAGGTCCAAGATTTGAGGGTTGGCCCTCAATAACTCTTGTGGGATCCCAAGATCTAGTTATGGTGCTATAAAGTGGTTTCCATGGGTCTCCATCTATCAAACAAGGTCTCCTTCTCTCCAACACTAGGGCTTCTTCTAGCGCAACGAGCCCTCCCTAGTCTCTCAATGTGAAACCATACTCATCTAGGCTTTGAATCTGCTCCTTCCCATCAAGTCGTGTTAAGGAAAACTTGTAGGCATGCTGGGTCCAGTGTTGTTATCTTGAAGAACACTAAAATTTGGGTAAAAATTAACAAACGTCTTGGGTTTTGGAGGTTCTCTAGGACATGTGTCATCTGTTAGTGCTTCTAAGAGGCTCCAGACTCTCAACATTGCACCTGCTTTGGCCAATATACTTCTTTAAATGGCTTGGGTACTTGTGGAATGGATGCCCAAAGCTTGGGTTGTTGAACCACCTAAGAAGAACAACATGGATTCTAGTCAAAGGAACCATTCATTAGGGACTATGATCAATAATGCATCTAAATGAGCCAAACTTGAATGTTAAGGGAAATCAAATACTTCAAAAAAGGATCCCTTTCCAAAATCGGGACCAAGATATCGCAAAGGTGTTTTCTCCCTAGGTAGGGGTGGTTAAAGGTCAACCTTATTAGGTACTTCTAGCCCCTAAGGGGAAGTAACAGTTCCCTGGTCCACCCTTCAATTGATAGGCGTTAGTGAATAATAATGTGGTAATGGAGGGGAGAATGCTTCATGGTCAAGTGCCATGGTCAAAGGGACCAACTAATGGGGGAGTCGACATCTTGAGTGTATAGATGTGAGGAGAGAGCACTCATGGATGTGTGAGTTACTAGCTCGGCCTTGGTTTTTCCATGCCTCTTGTGCACCTTTTACTTCTTCTTTGATATTCCTTATATTACTGCTTATAACCCAAGGTTTAGAGCTTGTTTTGTATGATATAGTAGTTTTATTACCAATTTAAGATGAGTCAATATAACACTCATCAGGGTTGGGACATGCAAGGGTTCCTTTTTTATGTAATGGAGCATCATGTGCCCAGGAACTAGGTGATGGCCATATGAGGTAGGTAGAGCTCATGCTAATATTTTGCACATGTGCTAATTCTTATGTCCCCACCATCTTTTGCATTTTGATTTTTCTTTCTTTGTTTTGTTGTGGCCATGATATGCCTTTTCCTTTTCTTTTAGCTTGATCAACCTCTCGGGGAAAAGTTTCTAGGCCCTACTTAAGGTATGTGAACACGTGAGTTCCAAATCCCTAAGAACTAATGACAAGTTGTACTCGAAGAATAGAGATGAGGTATAGGGCTTGTAATGTGGGATGGAAGGTAATAAGTATGACACAGGGAAGATGGAACACACTATCTCAATCATGGCTTCCCATGTAGTGCCTCTCCTATAACCCAAAGGTCCTTAAGGGAGGTCCCACTAGACTAGGGTTAAAGATTAACCTCCTTGGTAAGGTGAGAGAAAAATAATGTGGTTAAGGTCTATCAATCTTCCGAATAATTACATTATCCATACTAAATGCCCTAAAACAAACAAATATAAGCACCTGATTGGAAAATGATCGAAGTACCTTTTGAATGACAACCCACATTCATGCAAGTGTTAATGTTAGATAGGCAAGAAGCACATGGATGATGCAAGTGGTGGAAGCACATGGCATATCGTCATCTACTAGTGGTTGATAGTGGTTGTTGGTTGTTTGGTTGACTGACTGGCTGTCAAATGTAGGAGAAAAAATTCCTCCTATGGGGTTACCCATTTTGATGGGTAATAATGACCACTAAGGCATCTACAAGAGGTCACTATACAAAATAGGTATCAGTAGATTAATAGATGGAAGAATACAAGTATATATTCACCTCACCTTTAAGAATACATTTGCACTATTAAGAAAATCATGCAATCAATTTGACACTAATTTTCCCTCTATCCATGGCTTTATATACATACTCTCTTATGGAGAATGAGAATATCAAATGCCATATTCAAGAGAAAAAAGGGACTAAGTGTCAGTTTAGAAGAAGGACAATATATAATAATCGATATTGATTACAGATCCTTGAATAAAACCTCCATCAACAACTAATACATAATTACATTGATTAATGATCAAGTCAAGGACACTAATCTTTTTCAACAAAATTAATCTTCATTTAGTGTATCACTAGGTGCCAATCAAGCCATTTGTTTTATGGAAGAGAGAGTTCAAGTATAAAGAACGTCTCTTTGAGTTGTTAGTCATGTCCCTGATCCTAATGTACCAACAATGTTCATAAGGATGATAGACGGTATTCTAAAACTATTCACCAAATATTTTGGCCTTGTGCCTAAACAACATCATAATATTGAACAAAAAATTGGAAGAGAATTTGAAGCGCATTTAACAAGTACTCAACACATTATGACAACACATGCCATATGCCAACTTGAAGAATTTTTCATTCAAGATGCAAATAATTCAATATCTAGGGTACATTATGGAGGAGCACAACGAGCAATTGGATCTAGCAAAGATCCAAATCATTGATTATAGGGAGATATTGAAGCCATTGAAAGTGTTTCATAGCATGCTAAGCCTTGCCAACTTTTTACAAGAGTTCATGTTGGGATTCTCCCATATTGCTTTCCTCCGGGATGAGGTGATTATGGGTGGATCAATGACTAAATTTGATGATGAATAATAAAAGGTCTTTAAAGATCTAAAAGAACCACCTCTACTCGGGGTCAATCCACACTTTAAATTATGTTATTGGTGCACTATTCACTCAAGATAGACATTTGGTAGCCTATCACAACAACAAAAATATCTAAAAACTTTACTTCACCCTTTAGACATGACAACAAAATATTATGAAAAAGGAAATAGTGATCCACACCAACCACATGTTTTTGCAATTTATGCAAAATTGGAATAAATTGTAAAATTCCAGCAAAAGTAGTCCAGCTTTTCTTCAACATCAAGTCCAGTAAGGATGACAACGATGGAGTTGCAAAGATAACCCTTGTTTAACCAATGGCCTAAGCCAGAAAACTCTCACTAAAACAAACATTGAGCTTGCATGATGCCTCATGCATTGAAATAAGAAAAAGAATTTCAAAATTGTTGCATACAGGTTAAATGGATCTAATGGTTAAAAGCTTGACCGCGACGGTAAAAAATTAGATAATAATGATACTTATGGCAATCTTCGACGTAGCAACTGCAATGGGAAACGCGCCCACACCCTTTTGATTGTACTCATTCTTCGATCCAACAACAAACCCACGGTTTTTTTTACTCCACTCGGCCTGAGACTCGATAGCCATGAATCTCTGTCCCCACCAGCCTTATGAGCTTAGGAATTCCCATTTCGGCCTAAGATGCATCGGAAACTCTGTGAGTATAGCCAAGTTTGTACTGTTCATAACATATTTCAGTGTTTTTTTTTCAAAATTCTTGAATTTGATCGAATATCTTGAGAGCACTAAAGATAAAGATAGCGTAGACTTTCTAACCGTGAAATTGAGGGTCTTTGTTTTCACAGAAAAGCTATGATAAATTATGGAGCGTTCCAAAACAAACCCTGGTTGCAACATGAGCTCATCCGTTTCTGCATAAACAATTTGCGAGTCATCACTGGGTGTCAACACTTACTATGTTAGCTGAAGAGGCGTTTATTTCTGGGATTTTGACTTGTGGCGTTGGATGTTCCTTGAAGAGGTTGTTATGAGTTGAGCTTGAGGCTCTTAATTCTTGTTTAAATTTGTCTCTATTCTTTTGTTTAGTAGCTTTTCTATTTATACCTGTTTGTTGTTTAGGAAGCATTTTCAGCAGAGTAAATTTGAGACAGGCATTGGTGCCTGGAAGTAATGCATAAGTAGAAGGTTCGAAAGCGGTACATGTAGTTCAGCATCTATTATCTTTTCCAGGTCTTATTAGAATGCATGAAAAGGAGCTGTTTTGATTGAATAGGAAGTTGCATCGATAGGAGCTTTGTGATTTGAGCATTCTATAATTTTGTGGATGTCAGTGTTTACATCACCAGGAGTTGTTGGTTACTTGTTCCTTTTGATAAGAAGGAATGATGCATGGCATTGTATCTTCCTTCAATATTAGTTGAGTAGGCACTTGCATAGAAGGGAATATTGTTGATTGAACACAAATATTGTGATTTCACCGGGGAATAAGTTCATAGTTAAGTAAATTGACATCAAATTAGGAAATGTTGGCATAATAGCATTTTCAATGGCACTTTATATTTAGAATGGAGGAGAAAAACTCACTAAGTGCATATAGCTTAATAAAATACGTGCCTCCATTTGCATTTTTCCTTTGGTCATTCAACTTTACAACTTTCAAATTGTTTATTTTGAGAGTTTACTTTATATTTTTGAAAAGCAGTTGAATTGCATTGTAAATGGGTACATTTTAGGTTAAAGCCAGCACCATTAATTTTCTGATTTTGAATTGTTTGGAAAATGGCTCGAATTGATGAGTTATTAGAGTTATTGAATTCTCTAATACACAATAAAGTCACAATTGACAAAGAAACTCTCACAGATGTTTGAATTTGTTTACAAGATGCTTCGGACAAAATCAACTTTCTTCAATTTGAGTCACAACTCGAACAAGATGAACTACATAAAAGGAATCAACATTTTGAACTAATTTTTGTTCATAACAATTCTCACTTCGAGAATGATTCTTATCAACAATTAACACTGATTAGATCAATGATGCCACTTCATGAGCAAATTCAAATGAAGATGAAGAAGTTTTATTTTCACTTCCTAAGCCCATCATCAAACCTTAGGAAGAGGTTATCAATAACAAGCACATAACTAATCTTGGATATGAAAACATAACAACCTTTCACATTCCAAACTATTCCAAACCAATTCAAGTTTTTTCAAGAAAATTCATCTTCGTCTGCTCTATATCCAACCAATTCGAGTTCTTTCAAGAAAGCTCATCTTCGCCTCCTCTACATCCACACCAAATTCTCAAATGTCAACATGGTCTTCGAGTTGGCCACATGAAAGGCCAATGTTTTGATCTGCATCCTTGTGCGCATTGTAGAAAACATACTCATCATTCAAACAAATGTTCTAGACTTAAGAACCTAGCAAGAGCAAAGATTCACCTTGGATAGATTACTTTTTGGCAATCATCATCATCAACAACAAAAACGTATTAGCCATATCGAAGAATTCATTCTCAAGTATTAGCACATCTTGTAGTGCAAATATTTTCATCTTCTCTCCTTGTATCTGATAAGGGGGGATTGATAGTCTGCTACTAGTTTTGAAGTCGTATCAAGTGAATCTGAGCCATTGCTAGAACCAAATCCAGTAGCTAGACCCTAGAGCCAGAGTCAGTGAGAGCCAAAGTAAGAGTTGTAGCCAAAGACAGACTCATGTTTCACGAGCATCATTTGGTTTTTGGGCCTCCTTAAACCACCACTAGGTAGAAGACTTATTGCTTCTACTAGACAATAATATGTGGTCATTTTCAAAACAATATTTTAACAGTTTGTGGTCATCTTTAAACCATCATCATGGAGCACTTCCATTTAGCACAAGACATTAGCTTCTAGCCAAATTCAAAATTGTTCTAGGAACAACTTCGAGCCAAGTTCCAAAGTTGGTGATCAACCTTAAACCACCCCCATAAGACTTCTACTTTTGCTACCCTTTTGGTTGATGGTGTTCCTTAAATTTCCTTTGGTAGAAGACTTCGACTTCTACTAACCATTTGGCTTGTGGTCCCCATTAAACCACCATATTTAGAAAGCACATCTAGCCATTAGCTACTATTCACCTTTGCATCTTAGCTTTCATCTTGGACTCACATAGACCCCTTCGCATTGGGGGGAATGTTGAAATGTAATCCTCAAGGATTATGTAAATTTGGAATATTCACTTGTGTGGAAGTGAAAATCCACAAGTGAATTTGAATAGATATGAGGGGTCCAAGATACCTCTTAGAAGATGAAATGAAGCGTCTTGAATTTATGTATTTATGTGTATCATATGAATAATATTTTCATCATGCGCTTATCTAATCCTCTTACATTTTCGTGTGTTCTAACATAGCCTTCCATCTTTCATCAACTCGTGCCCTATATTTATTGTGGATTTGCTTCAACCAAACTTTTTGCCTCAATTGAACACCGTGGAGGTGCCAAAGCACTTACCCACTAAAGAGAAAAAGACCAACTACAATGAGCAAACTACAATGGACTAGATCATGGATACCAAGTTGAAAAACACCCAAAACAAAACATATCATTTTGTTGGGTTGTGAAAGTAGAGTAGATTCTTCATTAGGGCATGTGGTTCACCATGAACTAAATCTTGATGGAAGACTACGTTTTGTACACGAACTTAATATAATGGAGAACATTGCTACTCAATGGGGTAACATTGATCAAAGTGTCCGTCCAAGTCCATCTCAAAAACAATTGTAACGCTAGTAGTGTTTGGGACTTTAATTTCCATCACATTTTTGGGGGCTTTCCTATGCAATTTTTGAGGGTTTTGTGCCTGACTATTAGGGCCAACTCAATTTGTTAATCTTCTTTCCAACAAGCTAAAGAAGACTAGAGGTGGAATGTCAAGAGAAAAGTTATGATCTTAAAATATTTACCTTTTTTTTTCTAACTAAGAATTGTCAGCTCCATGTTCACACTCAACACTAAACATGATACATAGGTTAGAGTTCTTTCATATTAGGGTTTTCACATTATTATAAAATGAATTTTTAGCCTCTTGTTATTTATTTTTTTATTTCAGAGTGTAGTTATCAAATTTCTTCTCAAAGATAAACTACCAGCATTCTAACCATTATGTATTACTATGTACATTGTAGTGTTTTGCAATATTGATTCATTAATAGAATGTGGTTTAACTTTCATAATATACTTCCAATATTTCATCTTGTGTTCCCTCTACAATATTATTTTTTCTTTCATTTCATTCTCAATATAATCCAAAACAAATCTTGTCAACAAAAAGATGCAATCAAAGCCTAGTGAGCACAACAAAATAAAATCTACTTACACTTTAAAGTATTGATCATTTTATTTTCTTACCAGATTGTAACATAATACTCTCATTATCTTAATTGTAGGAATTAAATACTATGTACAAGTCATCCATCAAATATCCACAAACTAAAATCAAAAGTACATCTAAAGTATTTGTGGTAGGAAAATTTATAGGAAAGACATGAAAGGAAATAGAGGTTGTGACAAATTATCTTAATGACAAGTCACTATATAAATAGACCCACATGAGCTTGGTAAGTAACTATATCACCAATTATTTTAACATCAAAGTTACTCAAGTTGCCACAAAAGTTCTATAGCGCAAGAAGATTAAAAAAAACTTGAAGCTAAGAAACCAATTTTTGCAAGGTAAGGAATAGAGTCTACAAAAGTATTGATAAAGGTTGCTCTTCAGATCATTCTTGTAAATTTGTGATGATTATCAAGCCTCCCATCATTCATCAACTTCTCACCAACTAGCCAAAGAAATTACATGCAAAGATGGAATAGATTGTGTTCCCAAAGGTGACAACTAACAATAATCATTGTACACATCTACAACATAGGAAGAAACACATCACTTCCTTGAAAAGCATTAACATCAATAAGCAAGTATGTTGTCAATGATAAGGAAGATGATATAGCATCCATCTTGTCAAAGATAATGGAAGCATTTAAAAGAACTAGAAGGGGTGGTTCATTTTTACTTTTATTGTTTTAATTTATGGATTGTACCTTGATAACACTTGTAACTGGCATAGATTAATTTTAACTTTAGATTTATAAAGCTTCAAGAAATATTAAAAAACCAACTATAAACCTCTTGCCATTTAAAAAATCCAAAGTACTATTTAAAAAATCAGAAGTTAAAATGGACCTATACTAATTTATTAAAAAATCAAAAGTTAAAATAGACCTATAATAATTATTTAAATTTATATTATTTTCTTTTCCTTTTGATATTAAAGATGGAAATTCCATGATATGTTGCATGTTACACCCACTCTAACACAGACACATATATACGCACGTAGCTTCACTCAGTACAATTAGTTTTAATCCACTTTCAAAATACTAGTTCAACATTTTCCTTTAGACTATAAATATATTTTCTCTTCCATTCAAAAATCTTGTTCTAAATCATGGCGTGGGTATTTATAAATGTTATCATGGTTCTGAAAATGTGGTCCTAATATATTTCCCAATTTACTTTTAGGAAAATAGTTTATAAAAATAATTCTTATTTTTTCGAAATTATAACAAAATGTTTTATAATATGATAAATGGAGGCAAATTCAATTCTTTAGGGATATCATTTGATATTTCTACATCAAGATCATTTTCTCATTTTTATAATTAATCTATCTAGTATAATGTATAAGCATTCTGGGGAGTCTTTGGAGTTTTTAGATGTTTTGGGGATTCAAAAGTAGTAATTGAATGGGTAAATGAAAGGTCCACTTTCAATCTTCCTATGTTTTCAAATTGAATGAGAAGAATAAGAGAGTTGATTCGACACTTTAAATAAGTGACATTTATCCATATATACAGAAAAATGAACAAAACTGCTGACACACTCTCAAAGAAGAGGCATGGATATACTCTGGGGGAGATCAACATTGAAACATACAGCAATAGTGCATTACAAAAATCTGGAAAGATCCAGTTTACCTGAAGGTCCCTTTATCTTTGCAGTTGATCTACATGCATCTATTTTTTGTAATTTTGTTATGGAGATGCGGTCCATGGACTATATAGTCTGGAAATTGGGTTATTATGTTAACTGCTTTCACATAGCTTTTATGTTAGATATATGTCTGAAAAAACTGAAGTATATTGCCTGATGTAAACAACTTTTTATAATACAAAATTGTTGGTTTTTTAAGGTGAAAAAAAAAAAAACTATCAATTATATTGGAAGTTTATCTTTCCTATCTTTATCACAAATCTTTCTAAGATGTCATGATCTATCAAGTAAATTGGAAATTTATCTCTTTTCTTTTTTAAATCAGAATTTCGATAAAATGTTTGCAACAATCCCATGAAACTGGCCTGAACTCTCACTAGCCTTTCCTTAATTATTACTAACTAATTTAAACATTTGTTATTTGTCAAATTATTTTCATTCACATATACTAGATGTATGAACAATATCTATCTGAGGTTATAGATTAGTCATACATTCAAAGCCCGGTTTTCAGGTTCATTAGAACTTTCCACAAACACCTTATCCCACAACTCGGGATAAAATTGTAAGCAAAGTAACATGCATTCAAAGTACAGTTTTCGGGAAGGAAATTGAACCAAACCGAATTTGAAGATGTGTCTCACATATAAATTACCCCAACCACAGAAATATGACAACTTGCCAATTGGTAAATTTGACTTCCAGACAATTCAAAGCATTTCAACCATAAAATGTTAGCGAAGAGGGCATGACCAGAGTTCCGTAAACAATCTCATTTTCACCCGAAAGATTTTGATCTGATTCCAAAATCATTAATCTTCCAATAATTTTGAAAAGGCATTACATAATCTGATTCCATGTTTTTTTTCCAAGATCGCTGAAATGTAACAATTTTGACAACGATTCCTGACAAAAATTGATTTGGTGAGGATGAATAGAGGAAAACATGATGAAACAATTGTGATCAGAGTTGCAATGATGACCTGGCCTGATGTGAAGTTTTCCAATTGTTTCTTACATCAACGCATGTCAAGAACAAAATAATGGCACCAATGACAAAGATTTAAAACATGCCACAATCCAAAATGACGCTTTCAAGGTTTAGAAACCTTTTGCAGATTATCTTACCTTGGATTACTATGCCACTCTGATCGACCATCAAACCACGCATAAATGATGGAATGAGGCTTGAAAGTTTCAAAATTTCGTATGCCAAACAATGTTTGTGAGACTAACAACTGCTTTGCAGTAAAATATCGGTCAGTCTTATCAACTTTAGTGCTTGGTCACTTGAATACGACTTGCATTTTGCAAATAAATCTATCTATAATGTCTTGCAGATATTTCATGTATGTTGCTTCTGCGTTTAGGAAAAATATGCTGGGCAAGCATGGCATTATCTATTCAATGCTGATAATTTGATTCTCTACCTAAAAACAAACATATGCCTGCAATTATCAATATCAACGCCTGGATTACTTTCACAATCGAATAAGTAATAAACTGGAACTTTGACAGGCTTGGAAATGTACACTAGTCTGTAGCTCTACTTCGAACTGTTGAAATGGCCGGAATCTGCTCGACAGCGGGGAAATTATCAGAATTGCTCATAATCGGAACAGTAGAAACACCCCTAGAAATATGAATATTTGATTCTGCTTGTGGCGCATGTGTGGACGAGTCACATAAAGACAATAACTGTTCAGAAAAACTAGGTTGAATCATAGGCTGCACTTCTGAATAGCTGTACT
>APFE031098237.1:0-15352 GCA_000404065.3 Pinus taeda
AAAAGAATAACACTTGGGAGTTGGTTCCTAGACCAAAAGATAAGAATGTCATAGGGACAAAATGGATCTTCCAAAACAAGTTGAATGAAAATGGGGAAGTGATTAGAAACAAGGCCAGACTTGTTTGTAAAGGGTATGCATAACAAGAAGGAATAGACTTTGAAGAAACTTTTGCTCCCGTTGCTAGACCTGAGGCCATCAAAATGTTCCTTGCTCTCGCTAGATTTCAGAAGTTCAAACTATTTGAAAAGGACGTGAAATCAACCTTTCTGAATGGAGACTTAGAAGAAGAAGTGTACATTGAGAAGCCAGATGGATTCATCCTTGGTAATGATCCAAATCTCGTATGCAAACTAAAGAAGGCTCTCTATGGTCTCCAATAGGCTCCAAGGGCGTGGTACTATTGTTTGGACAAATACCTACATCAACAAGCTTTTTCAAAAGGATCAGCAGATAGCAATCTTTATATAAAAATTGAAAATAACAAATTGCTAATACTTGTTGTGTATGTAGATGATATCATCTTTGGCAGCAATGAAGAAGCTATGAGTCAAAACTTTGCCTCGGTAATGCAGAAGGAATTTGAAATGTCTTTTCTTGGAGAACTGACATATTTTCTTGGTTTACAAATCCAATAAAATAAAGGCGGTATCTTTTTATCTCAAACCAAGTACCTCAAGCAGATCTTGAAGAAGTATGGCATGGAAGATTCGAAACTAGTATGTAATCCTATTGTCACAGGATGCAGCCTTAGTGCAAATGATGAATCAGCAAAAGTGCATCAACCAACCTATAGATCCATGATTGGAAGTCTGCTCTATCTAACAGGTACCCAACTAGACATCATGCATGTAGTAGGAATGGTTGGAAGATTTCAGGCAAATCCTAAGGAAACTCATCTTCAGGCAGTGAAGAGAATTTTCAAGTATCTTCAAGGAACTCAAAAATATGGCCTATGGTATCGTAGAGAGGCAGATCTCGCTCTTCATGCTTATACAGATGCAGATTGGGATGGAAGCATGCATGACAGAAAAAGCACTAATGACAGTGCATTCTTTATGGGTTCCAGATTGGTATCTTGGTTTAGCAAGAAACAGAGTTCTATTGCATTATCTACAGCTGAAGCAGAATATGTGGCTGCTGCATCCTGTTGCACCCAACTCCTTTGTATGATGCAAACATTGCAGGATTATCAAATCACTTGTACTCCACCTATCTCCATCTTATGTGATAATACAAGTGCAATCACCATTTCGAAGAATCTAGTCATGCATTCAAAAACCAAGCACATACTTATCAAATATCATTTTCTTCGGGAAAAAGTACTGGAACAAAAAGTCAAGTTGGAGTATGTTCCCTCTAAGGAACAAGTTGCTGATATACTCACCAAACCACTTCCCAGGGAAACATTTGAATACCTCAGACAGAAGCTGGGAGTAGTTGATGCTTCAACCTACTGTTGAAACTTGTCCGTTTCGGAGAAAAATTGTTGTACGCGAGTTGGATGAGGAGGATCCGCGTACATATGCTGGTTTGTGCAGATACAGTTGTGTATATGGAGGTTTGAAGGATATCAACAGGGACAGACTTTCTGGCACAGGTTTAGGTGGAGCAGATAATCTTCTAGTGATGCATTACCTTAGAACCTTTTGGTTCAAGTTCACATCTATTGTTGGTTTTAGGTGGAACTCATGCAGAGGAAGAATAGAAAGAGAACATGGTTGCTGATATGAATAATGATTGATAAATGCTGCTGATAGTAGTTATTGATGACTTTCATAGTCTTGCTCTAGATATTTCATCTCTATGTCATGTATATCTTCTTTTCATCAAGGTCATGTAATGGCCTATTTTGGTTTCCCCACTATGCCTGGGATGAATGATGTAATGTAATTGGATGTCATATGTAAATCTCTGATGTATCCCCACTTGGTTGGGTGATGTATGTATGTATAAAGTCTTTTGTTGATAGGAAGGTCATTTATGATGTATAGAGAACACCTTTTTGCAGATCTTGCCTATAGTCAGGGGGAGCATGTTCATCACAGCAGAGCAGAGATTTCAGGATGTACTCAGGGTGAGCACAACCTTTTGCCTTTGATGAAAAAGCGGGAGGATGACTTTGAGGATCTTGGTGTTTCCATCAAATCCAAAATGGGAGATTGTTGGCATTATGGCACAGGTTTGGCACTATGGCACAGGTGTTGTCCTTGATGGAAACTCACTCTGGTGACAGATCACAATTCAGGCTCTCAGAAAGAATAAAAAGATATATACGTAGGTGCACTTTGAAAAAGTCGCATATACACGTAGGTTCAGTGAATGAAAACAACATATACGTAGGATGGTCCAAACAAAGCCGCGTATACACGCACTTTCATGCAAGGAAAAGTGCGCACATGTGGAGAAATTATTTTTGGTCCATGGTATTTTGTCCTTGGTATTTAAACCTATGGCTTTAGGCCATGGTATCTCATCATAAGTGTTGATCCCAATTATTGGGTCCATGGTATTGAATTGTTACGGTTTTGGACTGTGGTATTGTGAAAGGTCTAAGGCTATATAGTTGCGTATATACGTGGGTTCATCTAACTGAAGTAGCGTATATGTTCTGGGTTTGAAAAAGAAAATAATTGATCAGATAATACTGATTCACCCCTCCTCTCAGTATTATTTCCAACAATCTCCCTATCATACCTCCTTCTAAGAAAGTAATGCATGAGCCCCATGTCCTTCATTTCAAACCCTCTTACAGGGTCGTCCATGCAATACTTGATCAACTGATCACCACCTGTCAATATGAGATCATCAACATAAAGTAAAATGATCAACAATTTACCTTCCACCACTTGTGGTGTAGTTTTGCATCTGTTTCACTCTTTGTGAAGACCAACCCGGTGACGTAAATATCTATCATGGTGTACCAAAAATGGGGTGCTTGCTTCAACCCATACAATGCTCTTTTGATCTAGCACACATGGGACTCATGGTCAAAGGTCTCAAAACCTTCAGGCTGCTCTATGTACACCTCTTCCTCAATCATGCCATTAAGGAAGGTTGTCTTCACATCCATCTGATGTATCTTCCAACCCATCTGTGCTGATAGTGCCAATATAGATATGATTGATGAGTACCTTGAAAAAGGAGCAAAGGTATCATCATAGTTAATCCCTTCTACCCATGAAAAGACACGGGCCACAAATCTAGCCTTATGCTTCTCCACACTACCATCTTTAGCTTGCTTTACGTTGTAAAGCCAATGGGAGATCACCACTTAATTTTACTCATGCCTTATAACCACATCCCAAACACTTTTACAAACTATGGAATCATACACCTCCACCATGGCATCAACCCAAACCGGTCGGTACACTACTTCCTTAAATGATTATGGCTCTATCACAACACATTTTCTCATAAGAGACATGTATCAAATGTACCTCTAAGGTGACCTCCTCTGCATGTGTTGAGAAGTGGGTTCTCCCACATTCTCCCATGCATCATTGAACAATCTGTCAGCCTCTCTAGTGCGCTTTCTTCCCTCTTTAGAAGACTTTGCCCGAGTGGATGTCTCCACTCATAGATCATTTACATGTGCTTGCTCCACATCAATATAAGGCTCCTCATCTGCATGTAGCTCAAACTCCCTCTCAAGGGAAACTCACATGGCCTTCTCCTCATCAAATTTGACACCCCTATGAACTACTATCATCCTGCTGGTCGGCATGTACACTCAATAGTTGTGAGGTGTATCAATGTACCCCACAAGTAACACCAATTGTGTTGTCGACTCAAGATTCTTCCCTGCATTTTTGTTCACATGGAAATATACCAATGACCCAAAAATCTTGAAGTGACCAACATCTAGCCTCTTACCAGAATAAGCCTCTTTTGGTGTCTTCATCTCAAGTATCTGATTTGGGCTACGGTTCTGACCATAAACTGCTGTGTTATATGCCTCTGTCCACAAGTGTAGTGGTAGGCCCTAATCATGCAACACCGCCCTCACTTCCCCTACTATGCTTCTGTTCTTCCTCTTATCCACCACATTCTTCTGATGATTATGGGGTGTCGTCAAATACCATTTAATCTCGTCCACTGCACATAAGTTCTTACACTCCTTTGAGACATACTCACCACAATTATCACTCTATAGAGCTTTAACCTTATGTTGACATGCTGGACCACCAACATTCATGGGATCTCCCCGGCATGAAGTCCCAACTAGACCTCACACCATTTGGTGTAGGAGTCACATCCAGTATGATGGCCTAGTTTCCATTATCTTAAAGATATACCTCAGCTCTTGCTTGTCATCACATGCGAGTGGTATACTTAGTCTTCAAACAACGAGGTTCGTGTGCATGGCGAGTTCTTAGTGTAACTTGTGTGTAAGTTCTTTCACTACAGAGGGAGAGGGTGAGAGTCGATCTCAAGTCCAAAGTGAATAGTCCCAACTCTATTAGAGACACACAAAACATCAAGATATGCACAACTTTTAGTGGAATAGTCCACATAGATGCGGCAATCACAAACACAAGGTGAACAAATAGCACATACAACACCAAACAGAATAATCCATATGAGTGAAACAATTGTTATAACAAATTTACAAGAATTAAATTGTCGAGTGTCCGGTGGAGTAGTCCACATGGGCGAGACAATGTTAAAAACTAATAAAACACATTTCTAACATCATATGCACTAAGAAAACCAAAGTACTTCAACTGTCTTAAAACAGGTTAACAAGCGTCCAAAGAATATTCTTACAAATGAATGCAATACATGTGTGAAAATGTGTTTGCGTGTTAACAGGATACTGAATTAAGTGAAAGTTCCAAGAAACATCTGTACACCATTACATCACTAAACTTGATAGCGGGGCATTGGAACCACTGATCGCTCCTAAAAGAAAAGATTACAGATTCTCCAGGCTATGTGGGAGGAGACAAGGTGAAAAGTCTTTTGCATGTACAAATGAGTGGTGTGTATAGCCAAGGGTGAAACTAACGCTTGTGACTCTTCGACTTCCTTCACGACTGTTTGAATTACATGACTCTTTGACTTGATCCATGGGTCTATTGGAATTCCACGTTACATTCCATTGATTACACAGTTATGACCCAAAGTAGTGTTGTGGTCGAGGCAACTCATGACACAACTCGACATGACACTGTAGGTATGCACATGTTGGTTGTGTTGTTCATGTAGAGTTTCTGTGCTGCTGAGTGATGAGTGCGCCCATGGTGTACCATAACTTCACCTCCGCATGGAAAAGGATGGATCTTTCAATTCTCTTGGTGTTCGATTGATGGTTCATACATGTGCATGTGTCTCCTTTGCTTGCTACTTGGTATGCTTCATGTGTTTTTCCAACCGCAAGAAAGTATTCTATCATGCGCTCCTTGTTCATCCTATTCTTCACCACGCCATGTTTCATCCATGTACCTATTTTTCAAATCACTCATGAGGAAATGACATCAAATCCGTAAATCCCTTAGTATACCATGATGCATTTTCTTTCATTTTCTGCTACAGGTGAACAGGAGACAGAAAAAGACCCTCAAATAGTGCAGAGCACATGTTGGGCTAGGATGCGAGGCTCTCAGATACTGTCAGGAAAATTGTGTAGAGGTCACTAAGAGGTTAGGTTGAGTAGTCTGGGACAATAGTGACATCTGCGGGATATATTTCAGCTGGGAGGCAGAACTGTGCAATTTTTTCAGGGAAGTTAGTGTGGGCAAAAGGAGGAGTTGGTAGTGAAAACTAATTAGATTTTCTGAGGAGGCTGTGAGCGACCTGCGGGAGATTATTGACCAAAACTGTATAGAGCTAGGAGGTAGTCATGTAGGACAAGTCTGCATAGCTTTTGGGTTGAGCGAGGTGTTGGGTAGCTGGTTTTCTATCGAAGAAAACTGTGCAATTTTCAGGAGGAGTGACAGGCCGGATGGTAGTGGGACTAACTGAAAAAACTGCGCATTTTTCAGAGATAGTGCAGTGACAGGAAACGAGTGTTTGTCCCTATTTTCTTCTCAATTTATTCAGTCAGTGAAAGTAGGGAGGTTGACATCTTCTGTGCAATTTTTGGGACGAGTGAAGGTTGGGGTCACTTCCCAGTCAAATTCTCTGGTTGACTAGTGGGAGGCTTGATGGATAGGCTTGCCGGAAGCATAGACTGAGATAGATTCTTGGGAAACTTCTATGCTGTTCTGGTGACAGTCAGCTAGGTTGATTCTAGGATTGTGTAGTTCATACTGTCTCGGAGGCAACCTCAAGCTCTGCACAATTCAGGGTAATAGTGCTTGGTCACTGATTACTGAGAGTGCGCAGTGCAGCTCAGTGGCGGTTTGAATGATGGAGGGTGGTCCGGTCAGAAGATATTAGACAAAATAGTTAAGTGTATGAGTGAGTGAACTCGTGTATAAATGACCTTATGAACACACACTCAACATGACTCGATGACAAGGCACCTCAAACCAATAAGACAAAATATCTCAGTGTGACTGGCTAGAGAATGACAAGTGCGACCCTTGAGATAGATCACTGAATGACCGTGATGTCACTTGCGTGACATTTCTTACCACTTCATGTGTGAATGCGATAGATGTTTACATAGCAAACACAAGTCATACACAAAAAAAACCTTTAACATTACCAGAATAAGGTCACAAGCATGACATAACAATCAACATGCCAAAGATGAAAATTGGTTAAACAAGCAAAAAGGAAGCAAGACATGTAGTAGAAACACACAGAATAAATTTTGTGTTTGCACACATGCATGTTACTGAAGACATGATGATATGAAAATGACAAGTAGTCTTGTAAAATCAACTAAGGGATGTACTTCGAAAGGTTTTCTTTACTTACCATACTTACCCTCAAGATGATCATGCATCTGACGAAGTTGCATGCTGTCTTGACCTTTACCATCACTTAATATCTTGGTCCTTCTCCTCAACTCCTTGGGGTGTTCTTAGCATGTAACCTTTTCCTGTAATCACTAAGAGGTAGATCAACGGATCTTAAGCGAGAAGTGATTACTCTCGGAGTGAGGACCTAGGAGGCCCATCTGTGTAGTTTCTACATGCAGGATCGACAAGACAACTTAAACAACACTACAAATTTTTTAGGCATAGGACACTACTATGGGATGGGGGTTCTGGGAGGACTTCTTTGCATAGTTTTGGAGAACAATGCTAGTTGCATGACTTCTCTGTGCCTTTTTTGGAGAGCAATGTTGTCGCCCTAACTGCTCTATGCATTTATTGAGAGAAGTGTTGGCTGGGGTCTCTACGCATTACGTGGTTTCAACGAGCAAGGGAGGAAGTTTGATGGTTGAAGAAGAAAATTGCATAGTTGTAGGAGGCTGGATGAGGCTAAGCTGCTTGGGAAATTGGCTAAGTGTGAGATCAATGAAACATATGTAAACATTGATAATACTTGACTGTGATTGCACACCAACACTTAGTGAGACAACCTAGACCATCTAGAATGTATAAACATATTCTGCTTGATGCAACAACCTTCATGAACAGAGTGCATGTAGTGAGTGTGAAACATGTCTGTGTGATGATAACAACTCATGCATGCATGCTTTCCCTTGAAGCAAAACAACATCCCCTTTGCATGATAAACAATAATATTAAGATGAGAACATGAAAAAATATTAAGATCAATGAGGGGAAGTTTGAGATCATCAGCTTACTAACAAGTGACCACAGAACAAATGATCATAGGATCTAGGGTAGGCTCTGAAATTTTCATGCGAGCAAAAGTTTTGGAGGGTGGTTGTAATCACTACAACATTGGTGACACACTGGTATAAGTACAACTCTCTGTATGGACCTTATTTCATGAAAAGTGAGCCTAACCTTTCCGGAAGTATTGTTCGATTCTTTGATCATGATGGCTTTCACACTAGCTTGTGTGAATATGTAGTCCCTAGTATTCTCTTGATTGGTCAGCACACATTCCAAGCCAAGTCAACTTAGTTGTTTTGATTGGGGATGAAGGGTTTATTGATGCACAAGTAATATAACTGTCAGAGTTTAATTTTCATCTATGGTGTTGCTCCACTACCAATAGGTCTAAGAAATACCCTGACGGAGTCACGTAAGAACACAAGCATCGTTCCACTACTAGTGAGATTGGTTAGTACCCTGGCGAAGTTATTTGTATCACCTCTCTACGCAGGAAGCCTTTCTCTTCTTTCACCTTATTCATTTTTCATTTTATTTTTTTATTTTTCAAAGAACTATGCATAGGTAATTATTTATTTCAAATGCAGAAGAGGATCCTCACATATTGAGAGGAAAAGAGGTTGTTCCTTTAGATAAGTACACTGTATATACCTCTAACATACTTGTTAAGGTTTTCCCCCTCACCTTGCTCTACTTGACCGAGCTGAAAAGGGTTAATCGAAAAGAACTGATTAGAGTAGGTAGTACCAATTAGCAGTGAAAGCATTGTGTTTTCACCAAGACTCACTTTGAACAGAACATATTTTCCATTAAGGCTTCATCAAATGAAGACAACAAGCTCTTTATAAAGAGAGAGGAAAAACATAACTAGATGTTGATAGCTATACAAGTCCTCTTAGATTTTCCTGATTTGTCTCAAGATCAAAACATAGTTTCATGTGAGGCTAACCTCCTGATACAACCAAGAAAAGAAAGAAACAAGAAAAAACCATAAGCAAAGTGAAGGAAAACAAGTAAGAAGAGCGAGAAAGCAAGCAATCCAAAATAGGTAAGAAAGAAAACAAACATGCAAATGAGAAAGCAAAGCAAATAAATAAAGCAAACACTACTTCTAATCCTATGCTAAATAGTATATGGGGCTACTCACGTGAAGTGATATCTCCAATGCAATCACTGACGCATTGGCCAGCCCATGTTGGTGAAGGCATGGTAAACAAGAAAGATATGCATGTAGACTAGTGAACATGAAATATAGATTAGTGAAGACCAACATGCTCTAAGTTCTATAGCATCCACATAAAAGAAAAGAGCGAATGCACAAAAAAACATTCTGTAGACATAGCATGGTCTTGTGACGTATTGTGTGCAGAAAATAAACATACACGCTCTTTGGACCATGACATACAAGCGAACATGAGAAAGAAAAACAACTTATGCTTTGCAAGCATGCTTGTTATGTAAGATTCCTCCAAGGCATGAGTGAGGGGATCATTTTATTCAGGTGGAGGAAGTGAACTCTGTGTATTAGATTGATCTTCAATGCGAAGTAAAAAGTGATGAGGAGCCTTGGGTGTTTCAAAATTTTTTTGATCAAAAGTGGAACTAACCTCAAGATAGCGAGGGCTTGAGATAACCGTCAGCACAGGCTGAAGTGTTTGGACAACCTATTGGTTTTCCACTTTATCAATAAATAGATCATCGAAGACGAGTGACTTAGAAAGATTAATAGTGAGTGGATCAACATCGTGATCAAATGAAGAAGTACAAAGATCACAATAACCACGATCAGAAAATTCACAATGTTCGTTGAAATCCTCATGATTTGATGAATCATGTAGAGGGGTAGATGAAAAATAAATATTTTCACCTTCTATGTTTTTAGGAATGACAGATGCGATAGATTTTCAGAGGAAGACATGTCCTCTTTGCAATATAATGATAGGCTTACATCCAATGTGTCCTGTCAATGATTAGAAGTTGAAACATCCAGATATGAGTTTTCACAAGGGAAATAAAAAGTGGTAGAATCACAAGAGATGTCAGGATAGAGCGGATGAGGCGCAGATGGAAGGCAGTCAACGTTCACTGCGGGTTCTTCTTTATATTCCCACACACACTCATCATGAATGATAGGGTAGGTTGGCTACACGAGACCAACTCCGTTGACAACTTGATCCTCATGAACACAAGATATGGAGTCTCAAATGGGAGAACACAACATAGTACAATCCAGAGGATCAATGGAACGTGTTGACGGAGGTTGAGGTAACAAATCCACATGACAACTAGCAGGCTTGCAAGCCAAATGTGCATAGACATTGAGAGTTGGTGGGGTGGGAGGATGAAATATTTCAACAGATGTGCGTGCACCTTCTCCCACCTTGTACTACAGAGCTAGAGCTGTTTGATGAGAAGAGGATGAACAATCGCTTGTGACAGCAACCTTGTCTGTCTTAGATTTGGCAGCTCTAACACCGAGGTATGCTAGGATGGGTTCGAATGATTCCAAGAATTGCAGATTTTTGGATATGTAAAGAAGATAATTAAATCTTCCATCGAGGAATTCCCAATCAATATCATCTTTAGCAAATTGGTATGCAAGATTACAAAAGCGTGTGTGATATTTCTCAATGGATTCATCAGGTGCTTTTTGTAATTTTAGAATTTCTTTATTGAGTGCTTGATGATTAAAATGATTGAAAGCATGGGATATCTGTCCAAAGAAATGATGAAAAGAGTGAATAGATTTTTTGGGCAATGTGGCACACCACAACAGTGGGTGCCCTCGAAGCATGTATGCAAACAACACACATGTCATGTAATATTCATGGATTTCATGCCTTTCACAAGAGCCTATGATGCCAAATGCATGTCTAATCACAAATGCCCCTCCCTCACCATCGTATGTATTACGTGACAACTCATTCTAGAGCACTTCTAAGATTTCAAAGTCGTTTCCATAGGACATACACTCTGGAAGAGAATTTTTTTGGTTATTCATGATAAGTATGTTAAGATTCAAAACAGATTGTTAGGATTCAACTTGTCATCTAGCCCTCCTTCTAGTGCCAGAAATGTTGACGGTTCTGGACCTGCCAACACCCAGGGGATCTCCCCGGTATGAAGTCCTAACTAGAGCTCACACTGTTTGGTGTAGGAGTCCCATCCATTACGATGAACCGGTTGCCATTATCTTAAAGGCATGCCTCAGCTCTTGCTTGTCAACACATGAAAGTGGTATACTTAATCTTCAAACAAGGAGGTTCGTGTGCCTACTGAGTGCTTAGTGTAACTTGTTTCTAAGTTCTTTCACCGCAGAGGGAGAGGGTGAGAGTGAGTCTCAAGTCCAAAGTGAATAGTCCCAACTTTGTTAGAGACACACAACAAAACAAGATATGCGTAGCTTCCGGCAAAGTAGTCCACATATATGCAACATTCACAAACACAAAGTGAATAGATATCATGTACAACACCCAGCGGAATAGTCCACATGAATGTGACAATTCTTATAAAGAGTTTACAAGAATGAATCTGTCAAGTGTCTGATGGAGTAGTCCACATGGGTAAGACAATGTTAACAACTAATACAAAACATTTCCAACATCATATGCACTAAAACACCAAATTAGTTCAACTGTCTTAATACAGGTTAAAGAAACATGCATTACAAGCATCCAAAGAATAGTCTTACAAATGAACACAATACATGTGTGAAAACGTGTTGGTCTATTAATAGACTTCTGAATAAAGCGAAAGTTACAAGACATATCCGTATACCATTACATCACTAACCCCCATGGTGGGGCGTTGGAGCCACTGCACACTCCTCAAAGAAAAGATTATAGACTCTCAAGTCTATGTGAGAGGAGCCAAGGTGAAAAGTATTTTGCATGTACAAATGAGGGGTATATATAGCCAAGGGTGAAAATAACCCTTGTGACTGTTCTAATTCCCTCATGACTATTCGACTTATATGACTCTTTGACTTGATCTATGGGTCTCTTGGACTTCCACGTTACATTCCATTGATTACATAATTATGACCCAAAGTAGTGATGTGGCTGAGGCGAAGCATGACACAACTTGACATGACACTACTAGTATGCATATGTTGGCTGTGTTGTTCATGTTAAGCTGCTGTGTTGTTGAGAGATGAGCGTGCCTGTGGTGTACCATAGCTTCACCTCCACATGAAAAAGTATGTAGAGCCTTCAATGGTCTTGGTCTTCGCTTGATGGTTCATGCATGTGCACATGTCTCCCTCACTTATTACTTTGTATGCTTTATGTGTTTTTCCAACTGCAACCAAGTCTTCTAGCATGTGCTCCTTGTTTATCCCATTCGTCATCGCACCATGTCTCATCCATGTATTTGTTTCTGTAATCACTCATTATGAGACGACATCAAATCTAGAAATTCCCTAGTCTACCATGATGCATTGTCTTTCATCTTCGGGTGTAGGTGATAGGGAGAGAGGACAAGGCTCTAAAACAACACAGAGCACATGTTAGGCCGAGATGCGAGGCTTCGGGACACTATTGGGAAAACTACGTAGAGGTCACTAAGAGGCTGGGTTGAACAGTCTGGGACAACAGTGACATCTGCATGATCTGTTTCAGGTGGGAGGAAGAACTGTTCAATTTTTTTTGGGGAAGTGGGTGTGGGAGGCAAGAGGCACTGGTAGTGAAAACTATGCAGATTTTCAAAGAAGGTCGGAAGCGGGTTGCAAGAGCTTTCTAGACAAAAATGTGCAGATCTAGGAGGCCATGGAGAACATGTCTGCGTAGTTTCTAGGCTTGGCGGGGTGTCAGGTAGCTGGTGGACTATCCAAGAAAACTGGGTAATTTTAAGGAGGAGTGGCAAGCCAGCCAATAGGGGGACTAACTGACAAAGCTACAAAATTTCAGAGAGAGTGTAGTGATAGGTATCATGTGCCTGTCCCTCTTGTCTGTGCAATTTCTTCAGTCAGTGTAGGTAAGCAGACTAACAATTTATGCATAATTTTTGGGAGGAGTGAAGCCTAGGTCACTCCCCAGTGAAATTATTTGGTTGACCAACAAGAGGTTTTATCGATAGGTTTATGGGAAGTGCCAAATGAGATAGATTCTTGGACAACTTCTATGTTGTTCTGGTGATACCAACCAGGTCAATTCCAGGATTATGTAGTGTAGACTGTCTGGGAGGCAGCCTCAAGCTCTGTGCAATTTTGGGCAATAATTCTTGGTCAACGAGGGTTGAGATGCATAGTGCAACTCAGTGTAGGTCCAGCTGAAGGAGGGTGGTCTAGTCAGTAGATCTTCAACAAAACAGTTAAGTGTGTGAACGAGTGAACTGATGTATACATGACCTTGAGAACACACACTCAACATGAATCGATGACAAGAAACCTCAAACCAACAAGACAACATGTCTTAGTGTGATTGTCTAAAGAGAGACAAGTGTGACACTTGACATAGATCATTGAATGACCATGATGACACTTTCATGACCTTTCTTACCATTATGATAGATTTTTACATAGAGAACACAACTCATGTGCAAAAAACAAATCTTCAACATCACCAGAACAAGGTTGCAAGCATGACGTAGTGATCAACATGCCTAAGACAACAATTGGTCAAACAAGCGAAAAGAAAGCAAGACATGTAGAGGAAACCCATGAAATGAATTTTGTGTTTTCACACATGCATGTTACTGAAGACATGATGATATGAAAATGAAAAGTAGTCTTGCAAACTCAACTAAGAGATGTGCTTCGAAAGGTTTTATTTACTTACCATACTTACCCTCAAGATGATCATGCATCTAACGAAGTTGCATGTGGTCCTGACCTCTACCATCACTTGGTCTCTTGGTCCCTCTCCTAAACTCCTTGGGGTGATCTTAGCATGTCACCTTTTCTTGTAGTCACTGAGAGGTAGATTAGCGTAGCTTTAGTGGGCAGTGACTGCTGCCTGGATGAGGCCCCCATCTGCAGAGTTTTTGGATGTAGGACCGACATGACAACTTGAACAACACTACGCAGTTTTGAGGCATGAGACACTACTACAGGATGAGGGTCCTGGGAGGATTGTGCTATGTATTTATGGAGAGCAGTGCTGGCTTCCTAACAACTTTGTGAATTTCTGGAGAGTAGTGTTGCTCGACTGACTGATCTGTGCATTTTTGGAGAGATGTGTTGGCTGGGGCCTATGCGCACTGTGGGGTTTCAGTAGGCAAGGGAGGAATATTGATGGTTGAAGAAGAAAAGTTCACAATTTCAGGAGGCTGGATGAGGCTAAGCTGCTTGGGAAATTGGCTAAGTGTGAGATCAATGAAACATATGTAAAAATTGATAAGACTTGACTGTGATCGCACACCAACACTTAGTAATACAATGTAGACCATCTAGAATGTATAAACATGCTATGCTTGATGCAAAAATATTTGTGACAGAGTGCATGTAGTGAGTGTGAAACATGTCTATGTGATGATAACAACTCATGCATGCATGCTTTCCCTTGAAGTTGTTAGGCCAAGAGTAACTCCAGAAAAACTAATGCGTTTATTCAATTGACCAGCTATCTAATATATACATGAATGTGATTGTTCAGTTCATCTTCTCGATGACTGTTCACATTCAGTTCCCCAATCACTGAGGATTAGGTGTCAACATTCCCCCCCTTAATCTGAAGGGATGTTGGTGAGTCCAAGCATCGTTCTGAATCTTTCAAGCTTTTCTCTTCCAAGCGCTTTGGTGAAGATGTCTGCAATTTGCTCATTTGTGGAACAATGGTGGAGATGGATTGTTTTGGCCTCAAAATGATGTCGGATCAAATGATATTTAGTATTGATATGCTTTGTACGATCATGGAACTTTGGGTTCTTGGCCAACTTTATTGCAGAGGTGTTGTTAATCATGAGTGGAGTTGATTGTACTTGTTTCCCCTGCAAATCTTCAAGAATTTTTCTGAGCCACACAATTTCTTTTGTTGCTTCAGCTGCTGCCACGTATTCTGCTTCTTTTGTGGAATCTGCTGGAACTGATTGCTTGCGTGATCTCCAAGAGACAGCTCCTGATCCAATACTCATAGCATATCCTGAAGTAGATACTCCAGTTTCTTTGTCTCCATCGAAGTCTGAATCAGAGTATCCAATCAAGCTGAAGTCGTCTACCTGTGTATACTTGATTCCAAGGTCTTGAGTTTCCTTCAAGTACCTTAGAACTCTTTTTGCAGCAGATCAATGTCCCTCACAAGGCTTTTGCATAAACCTAGAGAGGATTCCAACAACAAATGAAATGTCTGGTCTAGTAGTAGTGAGATAGATGAGACTTCCTATAAGCTGTTTGTACTTTGTTGCATCCTCAAATTCCTTTCCTTCAATAGATGTGAGCTTTAAGTTTTGTTCCATTGGAGTAGAAAGAGGATTGCACTCTGTCATGCCAAATTTGTTTAACAAATCTCCAACGTATTTCTTTTGAGAAAGAAATATGGATTTTGGATGTTGGGTTACTTCAATGCCAAGATAGTAATGAACATAGCCCAAATCAGTCATTTCAAAAATTTTTCCTAATTCTTTCTTTATGGATGCAATATAACTTTCATTGTTCCCTGTCATTAAAAGATCATCTACATATACCACAAGATATACAATTGTTTTGCCAACTT
>APFE031098242.1:3989-78650 GCA_000404065.3 Pinus taeda
TCATGCAAGCAAGGAAGAAGTTTGGTTGCAGAGATTGTGTTCAAGTATGGGGTTAGTATAGGGAGCTATAAGGATAGACTGTGAAAGCCAAAGTGCAATTTTCTTGGCAAATAACGCTGCTTATAATTCAAAGAGAAAGAACATTGATGTTCAGTAACACTTTGTGAGGGATATGCTAGAAGACAAAAAGGTGTTGCTGGTAAAGGTGGACACTTTGAAGAATACTACAGATGCGTTAACAAAATCTGTGAGCTCTGAGAAGTTCTCTTGGTGTAGAGAAACAATGGGTGTTTCAGGGTTGGAAAAATGAATAAGCTCTCTTGTGGCCCCATGTGGAAAGAAAACAACAAGTGGGAGATTGTTGGGTTGTGTTATATTCTTTGCATGACTAACCTACGTAGTGAACTAGGGGGTTAGAGGGGGGGCGGAAGCCCCCCCTGTCTGGGGGGTTTGAGCGGGGCGGGTAGCCCCCCTCTACGGCGCTGCCTCGGGAATTTTTTTTTTGGACCCTATATTAGGTTGGGGGAACCCACCTATGGTTTTCGGTCCATGGTTTTGGACGTGATGGTTTTCGGTCCATGGTATTGGATGCTTCGGCATGTATAAATGTGTATTGTAACATTGAAAGGAATATAATGAAAAATCACGCTGGTAGTCGCAGTTTTGGGATCTAGTGGGAAATCTTTGTGTCTATGTGTTTTATGTGTTATGCTCTCGCATTTTTATTTTTCCTGTGATTTAGAATTCGTATGCAGGTAATATCTATACAGGGTTAAAACCTACACTGCAAGGATTACCCATTAGCATCATTAGCAGACACTCAAATTACTCTGAATAAGGAATTCGGTAGGCGTAAGTCTGAATCACAATGAGTCATTGGATTCAAGGAAATCATGATGAGGTTAGGTGAAAAACCATGGGAATTGGATCAGAGACAGAAGTGCCAAATCTGCATAGCTAACATGAATATCACAGATAGTCAACACCACGAATGGTTTGTAGCTTCACTTTTGCCCCACCTAGGGGTTTCTTTATCACAGCAAAAGATAGGGACCTAGGTGGAAGCCCCAGAAATTACAATGAGAGTGCATGAAACACCTATTCAGGACCATGCTTTGGGATTTCAGCATATTCACATGGAATTTCAGAATCTCTACTTGGAATTACAAAGCTTGAACAAGGAAAAAGTAGCTTAGAAGGAGGTGCACGGAGAAGTTTGGTGCTTCAAATGTAAGAGCCAAGGGCATGATAAAGATCAATGCCATATCTTCACAAATTATATTACAGGAGGGGGGCAATGCCTCTAAGGCACGACGCTCTAGCAAGACCAAGTACAGGGCCCACGCTATGGTGCACTATCTATTTGGTAGCTAGAAAACATGTAACAAACAATTGTCACTTACTGCAAAAATTTGTACAGACACTGCAATAGTTATTCTATAATTTCTGTAAATTGGTGGGCCATGATGACTGTAACTGCTATAGCTATGAGTTGATGATGGAAACAATGCCCATGTATCGAATGCGGACAGAAAATCAACCTCTAGGTCAAGGAATTGGGGGAGCATGCAGAGGATATCAGGGGTGAGGACAAGGTTGAGGAGGAGGAGGACTTGGTAGAGGTTGAGGACAAATTATTTGCTACAATTGTGGTGTACTAGAAAACCATGTGTGGGAGTGTACGAGCTAGACTCAACCATCTTGCTGATAATGTACTCAGTTTGAGCACGGTACCACCAGGTGGGACATCTTAAGAGAAGGATTTTTGATGACCTTCAGCTTTGAGGATGGATTTGAAAGCATCAACGAAGTGCTGTAGGAGGTTAAGGTAGTAATATTCAAAATATCATAGGATCCTTTTGAATTTATTCACCTAGATTAGGGCACCCAGCTATGCAATGCACTGGAGTGCTATAATATGACCATTGAAGAAGATAATGAGGATCCAAGGAAAATTAACATCCCAAAGGCACTAGGGACCACTTAGGTAGCTGAGATGTTCCAATCACTGGATCTCCACGTAGTCGCATTGCTAGATGGATCCTTGAGTGAGGAGGTAGCTGATGACAAGGTCATCATAAGTTCTTTGAAGAACATTGGCCTCAACCTAGCCACACTCCCCAATGAGTACCTTCACATGCTACAGGCAGGTATGATAGCAGAGTTCAGAGCTCGGTAGAATCTCATACTAAGCCTCATAAGTGAATATAGAATGAACAAAAAACAAATTTTCATCGAGAAGTCTGAGCCATTGCAGGTAAAGGAGAAAAATTAGGCACAAAGAGCCCAGCTAGTGGCTGCAGTGGCAGAAGCATGCAAAACAGTGCTTGAATTGCATATACCGTAGGAAGCACCATTGGAAGCAAAGATTAGAAATATTACTGTAGGCATGCGTGACACCAAGATAGACATGGCCAGAGTTCAGTTCGAGTTGAACATGAAGATAGTTGAAATGGAGTTGAAGTCACAACCTTCAACCCCACTAGATTTAAGAGAACAACACAAAGCCATTGTAAAGGATGGAGTTGTGACAGTGGATGTCACGGTTGGGGACTGCAGTGTGTTGTTTGAGCAGGCTATGGAGGTAGTAGCAACTCTGCAGGAAGATCCCAACCTATAGATATTTAATACAGAAGTCTGCGAGTTCCTGCAATAGTATGATGAACTAAGGGTGACAACACACACCATTGCTACAACTCAACACCTTGCCAAGCTGTAGGAGGCTAAGCAACTACTTACACAGGTGGAAGCAGTGTAGAAGAAAGAGGCCATCCTTAAGGCCAGATTAGGGCCTTGGTTGGATGATTCTTAGATCGTCATCGCCAATATTTAGGAGAAATTGGCGAACTTGTAGAGTACACAGCAATATAGTGTAGGACCAGGCACAGAGCCGCTAGTGGAACATATCAAGTAGGCAACATGCAAAGCATGGTTGACATAGCGGTTGCACAATTAAAGCTAGGGGATCTTCACAGTAAGATCTTTGTGCAGTAGAGTGACTCGAGGGTGAGTCACGATCTTTATGTTGGGGTCTTGTTGGGATGGGGTCCCCTAGGGTCAATTTTGGGGCAAAAGGCCAATTTTATGCAAAAATATGTAAAGTCTCCACAAATTGTGGTTGTGGAGCATGTAGATAGTTAAAGAGTCAAAAAAGGGTTTTACCCTCTTTTATGTAAGTTAAATCGGCGTTTAAGATCTACCCATGGTATGTGGACCATGGGATTGTATAAATACGTGTGTTTTAGAGAGTCTAAGGCATGAGAAAAGAAAGGAATGAAGTTTGTCTATGGGAGAAGTCTAGAAAGTTAGCATAGAAAGTAGGAAGGAAGTCTTTGTAGTTGTGTGTGTAGAGGCCTAGAGTAGAGTCCGCAACGTGTAGATAGTTAAAGAGTCAAAAAAGGGTTTTACCCTCTTTTATGTAACTTAACTCGGCTTTTAAGATCTACCCATGGTCTGCGGACCATGGGATTGTATAAATAGGTATCTTTTAAAGATTCTAAGGTATGAGAAAAGAAAGGAATGAAGTTTATTTAAGGGAGAAGTGTAGAAAGTTAGCGCAGAAGAGTAGTAGGAAAGGCTCTAGAGCTATGTGTGTACAGGCCTAGAGTAGAGTCTGTAGCCGAGTGCATGACCCCTGTAGCTAAGTGCGCGGGGAATTTTTGAGTCTGTAAGATGAAACGAATATTTATAAAGAAGATTGTTACATAAATACCTATGTTTATCTCTTTACTTCTATTTTATATGAATGTGCTTTATGTTGTGATGGGTTTATGAAATAATAAAGTATTGATGCATGACTTCACACAATTTATATTGTTATATGAACACAATTGATCTTAACTGTTTACACGAATATTATCTTGTTGTTTGTTAAAATTATCGAACAATTAGGCCAATCTGAGTAATCACTGGGATAAGAGTAATATTTAATGTGTGCAAGTAGTTGATTAGCCTTTTAAAGGTTTGTGAAAGGCAATCGTAGACCTTCGCGAAGGTCTAGAGATTGATTAAAGGTGTTATATTGATAAGCGATACAAGCTTATTGATTTGAGCGAAGGGGGATTTAGGGCATAAAATGACATCATGCTGATCTCTGTGTGCAGAAACTTGGTTCCAGCATCCCCACATGCTATTTTGGGTGAGACTTTAGCTTGCGCTCTATGGATTGATTCCGAAAGGTCGAGTAGTATAGGGATTTATTTGGCACAACTAACTCTGAGCCTAGGTCAGGACCCACTAAGCCAACAAATAGTTCTGTTTCTAGGACCGAGATCTTCATAAAGAGATATGTGATGTCGAATCACTGGAATCTAACAAGGAAAGAAATTAGGAAGTGGTTGGATAGAAATATCCACGAATTCGCGGCACAAGAAAACAAAAATCCATGCCTGGAGAAAGAACTGTTGTTGGTTAGATACTTAGTGAATCACTAAATTGGCAAACGACCAAGGAAGGTGGAG
Organism: Pinus taeda; assembly: GCA_000404065.3. Classification (NCBI taxonomy): domain Eukaryota; kingdom Viridiplantae; phylum Streptophyta; class Pinopsida; order Pinales; family Pinaceae; genus Pinus; species Pinus taeda. The sequence continues at coordinate 8,450 of APFE031098242.1, forward strand.
GCTTGATGGTCCAATAGTGTGGACCCTAGATCTAGTACGGAGGTTGGAAGCTTCTGAAGATAATACCGCATGCACTGTTGACCATTGGCTTGATTGAGTCATAGGAGGATTTTTGATAAAATTTGCGGTCGATACCTCAGTCAGCTACAGTGAAGCAGAGAAACTCTTTTTGAAAGGACCACATGTTAACTATTTGAAATCTTTGAAAACTTGGATTACAATTCTATTGTGTGAAAAGCGGGTTATGCCACTTCCTGGATGTTTGGATCTACACAAAGTGGAAGATTATTTAGAAATCAAGAGAGACCATGTCCTGAATACAACACATTGATAGAACCCCGTTCGAGCGAAGACGAGTGAATGGTATAGGCCTCACTGGAAAGCATTGTACAGTTGATAAAGCAGGGTTTTCCATGAATATCTTGCCCACGCACACCCCCTCCACCTTCACCTCCACAACATACACATTCGCCCACTCCACCACCACCATTGTCACCATTCAAAATGTCAAATACGATGAAGTTTCCCATTTTCAAGGGCTTGGGAAGTGAGGACCCGGATCCATTTAGGTTCGTTACGAAGGGCATATGGATGACATAGAATATTTTAGATGATCATATAAGGAAGGCACAAGTGGTTATTTCTCTACAATATTGCGCGTTGAAATGGTACATCAAGTACTGCATGGATAACCCATTGACATCGTCAGCGAACACTTAGAATACTCTAAAAAAGCAATTCGGTAGGCCCAAGTTTGAATCACAATGAGTCATTGAATTCAAGGAAATCATGATGAGGCCAGGTGAAACACCATGGGAACTAGATCAGAGACGGAAGTGCTAGATCCGCGAAGCTAACATGAATATCATGGATAGTTAGCACCACAAACGGTTTGTAGCTTCGCTCCTGCCCCACCTGATGGTTGCTTTATCACAACAAAAGATAGGGACCTTGGTACAAACCCTAGAAACTATAATGAGAGTGCATGAAACACCTATTTAGACCCTGCTTTGGAAGTTCAGCATATTCACGTGGAATTTCGTAGTGTAGGGATTTGTTTGGCACAACTAACACAGAGCCTATGTCAGGACCCACTAAGCCAACAAGGACACTTTCCAGAAAAGAAGGAATGACATGATGGAGGAAAGTGATGGATGGTTGAATCCTACATATGAAGAAATTGATGACATCAAAGTCTTGAATCGTCAATTAACTAGAAGACCCTATAAAGCACTGATGATAAAGTCCCTGGGTAAGAGGGAGCTCTGGGAAGTTCCTAGGAGCAAAGGAACTCGAGCAAGTTTTCAAGTAAAGAGAAGCTTGGAACTTGTCCCTCGTTGAGAGGGAGAGTTATACATGACATTCTTGTCTTTAGTTTGGAAGAAATAATGGAAGATTATGAAATCATATGGAATCTGACACTCTTTGAGGATGTGGTAGGGCATCCAAGACAAAGTGGGCAAGAGGGCTGATATTCTTGAGGGCTAGGAACCAAAGATGAGAATAGTGCTAGTAGGGCATCCTTGGAGAACACTCGGGTGGGTATGACCCTAAGAGAGACAATGATGATGTGTGTCTATTAATCATTCATCTCACCAACATTGTATGCTCTAATCTAAGTAAGAGAGAGAGTTGTTAGTCAAGGCCTTGCTAAATGGAAACAATGTTGGTTGAAATGATTCTATAACAGATGGATTGCAAGTATGATTCTTCTTATGAGAAATTCTTCAGATTTAAAGTGACCAAGTACCATTATGAATAGCTCCCTTGTTAAGAGGGCGTGTTGAAGAAAGTGTAACTAGGTTCAATCTTCATGATGACATGATCTTTCTATTTGATGTAATAAAAGGAAATAAATTATTTTTGTAATCTTGCCACATGGGTTTCACGAGCAAGAAGTGTTTCTAGGTAAAAGACTTCTTCCTGATGTCTTTAGGATTTATTTCTATGTCAAAGAATCATTTCATGAGTCCATGTAAATGTATACAATATTCAACAAGTGTAGAAACCCTCCAAGATCAAGATCAATGCCTCAAGAACAAGCACAAGAAGTCTCCAAGTGAAGAAATAAGGAGATGATCACATCAGTGACAAAGAAATATGAATTAAGTACATAAATACAAGTTATGTCACATTGGTATTAAGACACATTGGTTCATGAAGTTATGTTGTCTTACGTATGAACCCTCACCACTATATATACCAACGACGGGTGAGCTCAAAAGAACAAAGCTTTGCACTTCTATCTCTTTGAAATTTTTGGTAATGAAGCCACAATAGCCATAGTCAAGGCATGGAGTCACAGTCATGAGGAGGTGAAGTTGTAGTCAAGGCATGAAGATGCAGTCAAGCCATGGAGATGTAGTCACGAAGAGGAGGAGCCACAATCATGAGGAAGTGAAGCCACAATCAGATCCACATTGAGGTAAGGTGTGTCTAAGGGTTCAATCTACCTCCTTGGATGGGTTAAGGAGCAATATGACCAAGGCTTGTCACCCTCTCAACACACATGTAGATTGAAGGAGCAGTATAGATTATCCTTAGATGAATGAAAGGAAATATTATGATGTTACTATAGTCTCAACTTGTATATAGATTTGAGTGCAGGATCTCGGTGACTGGGTGTAGTCATGGATAAAAAATAGATCCATATTCTGGAAGATAGTCTTGGATATCCTTCTCGGAGGTGTGACATCTCGAACGAGGTACAACAAAGTACTTCAGTTATAACATAGTTACAAACTCAGAAGTATTACAATCCAAGCAATGCAGTCAAGTGTCATGTTAATGCAAAGATCATAAATTCATCCATGATGTAACTTAATGATATTGCTATCAGTTATCAATGATGTTAGAGAACCAAAAGATGATGATCTCAGTTATGCTTGATAAAGAAAATTAATGGCTTGGTCTTGGCATGGAAGATTGTGTCAAGGGTCATGGTCTCGGTATTCGTTAATGGAATATCTATAAGAAGAATTTATGTATGGGTTTTCCTCTCCAAGAGGGAGAGGTTTTAGCCCTAGCAAAAAGCCAATTACTTGTGTTCTTGTCTCTTTTCTTTTGATAGCAGTTTGATGAAGTTAAGATACATATATTAATAATTAAGTAAAGATCAAGCTAAGATAAATTATTTAAATACTTCACAAATTGTTAACATGCAAGGAAGAATCAATGTAGTTATGCATGCCCTAGGCTCTTCAACACTCCCACATCTACCCAAATATCCAACCAACTGGGGTAACCATGTGATGCAAAGTTAATATGATATGATTCGACTCCCTATGTGTCAGTTAATGAAGTGGAACTAGCTAAAAATGCCACACAAACCTTCCACGTTAGCAACAAAACTCCTAGGAGCCATCCCAACCACTCAAGTAACAATCCCTTGAGACCAACGGAAGTTTTAGTGCATGAAAACCCTAGAGGCTCCCTTGATATGGAGAAGAGTGCATTTGGGAAGCTCCATAAGCTCCCACAACAAGGGAAGGTGAGCTTGTAGGGATTCCCTCCCCCCACCCCTAGTACTGTGCCTTTGAATCCATGATTTGTGCCACTTTTTAAGGCCCAGAGCCCAGGTCACTGCCTAGAACTCAATGAAACCTTTAGCAATGAAATTTCATAATGGATCAAAGATACATTTGCAAACACATTAACAAGGACTAGACTAGACCCCTACTATCCATAACAAGCATTTCATCAAACATATAAAAAATATGAAATATTTAGGTCTTAAAAACATAATTGAGGATAGGGGTGTCATTATTATCTGAGGATCACCAAGAAGCAATGATTCCTCAACACATTACCTCTAATTTCATCTATTAGGCCATATATACATTGTTCATTCATTTACAAGCAAAAACATAATATGAGCCAAACATTATGACAATTATAAAACTCATTCATAACCAACATATAAACATCAAAGATACTAAGAATTTAAAAACCATATAATCCATATAACAATAGTCATATTTACCCATCAATAGCATAGGAAAGAGTGTTTATTGCCACAAGAAAAATGCAACCAAGTCTAGGACTTCCATGTACCACCTGATAATAGACATGGCTAAGCCAAATATCTCTTCAGCTTGCTGCCCCTATGCCATATTCCAAGCATGATTGTGGGATCTCATGGAACAATCCATCAAAACTAAACCAAGGCTTCCAAAGGCCAACCACCTAAACCCATCAAATAGTGATTCCACCTCATAGTCAAACATAAAAAACCATCACCAAGTTGGTCTCTACCTAAGCCTTCTAGGGCTCCAGAGCATTTGTTCCAACCAAGGCTTCCATGACTAGTAACTCAACATAAAACTGTCACCAAGCTTCAAGATAATTTGTCCAACTAGGGCTTCCAGGACTACTAACTCAACTCGCCAAGAGCTTCTAGAGTATTTTTCCAACCAATGCTCCAAGGGCTAGTAACTCAGCCTAAGTTCTTACAGGGCTTCCGAAGTGTTTGCCCAACCAAGGGTTCTAGGTATAAGTAACTCAAACCAAGCTAAAGGAAACATGAGAACAAACTAGAAAAACAGATAAATGAACCCACAACACCATGACTATCCCGGAAATGGAAAGGCCAGGAAAAACTACTACCAATCCAACAAATCCTCCATGCCAATGAGATATCATGACCAATAAACCACATGCATATGCCATGCATGCCAAAACTAGTGAGGAAAACATACATGTAACTTAGTGTACCTACAAGAAAAATGCGATGTACCTGTTGATCCCAATGTCCTCTTGCGCTTTCCTAGTCTTACTTTTTCTTCTTTTTCCAAGCATCCACGTATGCCACACTCTCCAAGAGTACTCCAAGGAATCTCTAAGTTTCCAAGAGTAAGAGAGAGAGAGAGAGAGAATAATGAGAGAGCTCCAAATGTGAACTGAAAAAATCTTACACTGACCAAGGGCCTACAAACTGATCCCCAAAAGCATTTTTATCAACGAGGCCTCTATTTTCTTCATTTTCCATTATTTTCCTTCATTTTTCTCCTCACATGCAACCTGTGACCTTTCACCTCCCTTTTCTGCTAATTTCCATTATTTTTATAAATAAGTTGACAAATAATTCCTTTTTGCCTTTCCAAAGCCTTTTTCATTTCCTTTGCCAATTTCCTTAGCCATAATAAACCAAAGTGAACACCCACTAGGATGTTTTTCCCATTATTCAACTTGGAATGCATGTCCCATGATCTCGGTCTTATATTTTTTTTTGACATTTAGCCAAGGATGTTACATAAATCAATTTCTATGTTATAGCGCTAAGACAATGAAAAGTGAAAGAATTCTTACCTACATGAATCGATATGTTGGGAATTTAGGAGGGAAAACAACTATTTGGAATATTTATTTAATATCATATGTTAATTAATAAATTATATCTTGCCACTGTTGGCTAGTAAGTAAAGAGGGAATTTTATGATTTGTAATGATGAGGAAGTATATGCGTAAGAAAATATGGAGACATATACATGCAGAAACATAGTAAAGTAATAGTTCCTATATTATTAAAACATTATATAATATCAGATAGATGTGTTTAAGAGATAAGGAAAGATTTTGTATATGGAATCACCTTGAAAAATATAGGATTATCTACATGATGGTTTCCTATTAATAGTTGTGATACCATTTTGTTAATTTTCAAAAAAACAAATTGATACATAAGATCAATTTTCATAAAGTTGCCTTATGTTAAAACATTTATCATCTATTATCAAGGAAGGAGACATGTATGAGAAAGGGGTAAAAAGTATTATTCGTGCCAAGGTAAGTAATAATTAATTTTTACACTAGATACTTATGGGAGGTAATCACTTGACTGGTATAAAATACCTTTTGCACATATACTAGTTGTTGACCAAAACCCTTGCTAAGAGAACCAATAAAGGAAATAATTGATGGTAAAAATAAATTTTGAATCCTAACAAAAGAGTAATTTGACCCATGTATGGGAAGCAAGCATAAATGGGAAGGAGGATATAGTAACATTGTGAAACACTAACAATAATAAGTGTATTATATGTTTAAAAAAAAGATAGTGAACCCATTATAGAATAAATAAATAATAAATCCTTGATCTAAGACTTATAAAGCGAATAAAAAAAACAATAGACGATACAGATAGAAAAAGTGTATATAGAAATTAAAAAACTAAATAAAAGGGATTCAGAAACCTATCCTAAATAAATAAAAATATTTGGTGTATTGGTATGCCGAGGGATCCATTTGGGAATACTTAATGATAACTTTTGTCAAAGATTTAATGGGGATATTAAACACTTACAATTAAAAAATATATGTATAAATATGAGTCAATTGAAATTATATTGGGTGATCAGCAGGAATAGTTGGAATCCTTTTCACCAAACTAAGCATTAACAAATACATGGAAAATATTGACAATGATGAAAAAAAAGATAAAAAACATATATGTGAAGAATATAACTCAAGTATAAATAAGTTCAACGTAGTAATTACTAGTTGGTACAAGTAAGATTAGATTTCATGAATGATGAAAACAAATTAGTGAGGGAATTAATAAACATTCTCACTTTCAATGTGATGCATATGTACATGTTCTCAATTTCAAGAATATGGAAATTTACTAGGAATGGAAGTAAAGTGCCCCTAAAATATAGAAAAGAAAATTAAGATAGATCTTGAATTTCTTGTACTTGATGGACACAGGGCTAGCTCAAGATTGATATGAGTTAAAAAATCCTAACACTGAGGTTTGCTAATTAGTCTATTTTATAACCACGTCATGATTGAAAAAATTGAATTGATTGAAATCAGGGTAATAATTGAATTTTCGTTGATTGAGATTATTGTTAATTTTAACTCTGATATATAATTATTTGATATTAGTTGGGACAACAAGATGAACAAGAATCTTTGCAAGCTAGATTCCAAGGGCAATTTAGTAAGACTGCAAAAAAATTATATATATATATATATATAATATATATATATATATATAATAAAGACCAAATGATAGTCATAAATTATAAGGGGGAAACTCTTACTCTAATCTTTGTTTGTCTGGTGTTTTTTTTATGTTTTTGAAAATATCATAAGCTAAAAAAGGACAACATATATATATTAATATACATACAACAATGAATGCGTATATTAATATTCTGAGGAGTTTGTTGATTTAATGTGGCTAGAAGGATTGATAGTGGGTATAGGTGAAGTGTGATCAGAAATAGGTGGATAGTCAAGTAAGGTAACCAAGGAAAATGTGGCACATAATCTTAAGAAAAAATAAAGTTTTGGTAAAGAGAATCCTTGTAACATATTGGCACAATCATTACTTATTCCTATTGTTGTATGATGTGCTAACATGGAAAGTGCAACATGCCACAAGTCAATTGTACCCTAGATAAGTACCTTAAATAACTTTAAAATGACTTTTATAGACACAAATGAAGTCTCATAAAATAGTTGATTAGAATGAATATATGCTTACAAAATTATTATGTCAATACAACGACTCTAACAAATGTGCGGAGGCAATTTTCAAGCATAAAAGATGTAAGGGGGTAAAGAACCCCATGTAACCCCTGATGGGGCTCATCAATAGGTATATCATAAGGGTCACAATGCCAACCTCCAGCTTCAAAATCATATCTTTATCACATTTATTTAATTTTTTTTTTATTATTATGCTTAGTGTGATGAGTAAAATATGTGTTTCTATGTCATGTGGCCTAATATGTCTTAAATGCAGGAATTGGAGCAATTTTGAGATAATTTGAGTGTAGGACCTCAGAGTAGACAACAAGGCGAGATTTTAGGAGGTTGTCCACCTCCTTAACTCCTCCAATTAGTCAAATATCACCACTCTATCTCTCATCAACTCAAGATAATTGGCATCCAAGAATGCCGAGGTCATTGGCAGCCAACCCAATGCAGTTCAAGGAAGATCCAGATCCACCTTTCTTGAGTTTGGGAGATAAACATTTATATTTTCTAGGGAGTTTTTTGTAGCTACCTTTTTTATAAATAAACATGCGAAGGAACTCATTAGGATTTAAATTTTTGTTGCAGCTAAGAGGCTATTGATATCAAGCGCTTGTGACTACAATTTTTGTGATGTATTTGACATTTTTGCAATGATAATGAAAATTTTTATTTTGATCCATCACTGAGTTAGTCCAAAGGGTTGAAGATTTTGTGTTTGGGCCCAACCCTAGTAGCTTAGGTCACTCTTATATATTTATACTTCTTTTAGAATGTTTGATTACTTGTAGCATTTCAGTAGAGTATAGTTCCTCAAATAGTCTGTGACTATGGATTCTATCTCATCTCTCTCATGGGAGCAGGATTAGAGGACTCCACCACCACAACCCAAAACCGTTATATGATTTCTTGTTTATAATTTCTTCGAAAATTTTACAATTTTTATCTTGATTTACATATCATTGTTGTAGATTATAATTTAATTCATTGGATAGATCAAGTTCTTAGCATCATTTAGATAGTTTCCAAATTCAACTCATCTTTTCCACCATTGGTTGTAATATTTTGCAAATGAAAAGAAGAAAAGGTGCATGTGATGTTGCAGGACTATTGGATTTCTAGGCAAGGGATCTTTTCACCATGTCCATCCAGGGCTTCTCCTCTCTCTATTGATGAATTCCAACCAATGTTCTTGATCTCTATTTTTAGGTCACTGTGATAATCCATCCTAGCCCAAATCTAGCCTTCCTAAAGTGTTGAGCTTTGCTAGGGGTGTTGGTCACCTTCCATAAATTTCCCACAACCTCCATCCATCTTTCCATCACTTTATACCATCATCCTTAACCTCCAAACCCTCTCTGCAAACTTTTGGTAGCATTTCAAGACTTCTTGTAGTAGTACAGTAATCCTATAGCACCTTCCCTAAAGCACACTTGTTTTGCCCCTGTTTTGACTTGCAATGCCAGTGTAGCTTAGTATAGGAATAGGTTAACCACCCAAATTGGAATCGATGATTAGGGGTACCACCTAGGCCATTCCCTCCATTCCTTTTCCTTTAATGCAAGAGAAAATAACATTGGTTTCTTCATTATAGATTTGGAAATTAGGATATTACTTAATCTACAGGTGTGAAATAGATAAATGACGCATGGATTCTTGAATTGTGAATTGGTAGAATAATCTTCTGTTTTCAAGTGAATTTGATAGCTATATGGTTGATTGAATTAGTGTATCTTTCCTTTTTGTAGTTAGAATAATTCTTTTGTTCTCTCATGGATTGATTCAATAGCATTCACAAGTTTACAATATTTACCAATTAGATTTGAACAACATTTAATTTTTCTGCACTAGTGCTAGATTTTGAATCATGCTTTTAATAGTTAATCTTCCCTAGTTCAATAGAAGAATGGTTTTGGAGCTCTGATGCTCAATTGACCTAGTTTAGGGTGGCATGATTAGAATTCAATCTAATTTGTATATAGAACTATGACCTCGAAGTTTGTACAAACCCCGGGTTGATCAAGAAAAAATTTAATGATGGAAAATTATCTTGAAGTTTAAAAACATTTGCGAATCTCACTAGTCCCTTATATGAAAACTATAAAATGTTTATTGATATACTTCTAGAATTATTCAAGTTTATAATGATTTTATATATATTCTCTATATAATTTGGATGAATTTTAAGGTAAAATAATTTTATATTGTAAAATTTGGGCAAATCATTCTGTAAAAAAAGTAAATTGGTGGATTGTTTTTTGGAAAAATCATGGAAAATTAGCCAACCTTCAAATATTAGCCCCTAAAAGTTTCCATGGGGTTGATCAATAAGTTGAGGAGCCTCTGGGAGTTGCAAAACTCTTGGTGAAATACGAGGGCTCACCAGTTTTTGGTGTCATTTCTAGGGAGGTGTCTAGGTAGATGCTATTTTCTATTTTTCTTTTTGTTTTGCATTCAGTTTTTAAAAAATCATATAAAACAAGAAATATTTTTCTTTCATGCCTCGTCGAAGTAGAGAAACTCTAGGAAAATTATTGCCAAATGCCTCCATATCCTTAAACAATCAACCTTCACTATTCTTCGGTGACGGTCAACTTCCCTTTCTAACTATAGGGGAGTTAGAAGACCCCTTAGGTGAACAACCTGAGATCTTTGAAGAAGCTATTGGGGAAGAATAGGAACCCATTCCAGATACCCACACGATGGCTCAAAATAGGAATGAGGAGTTTTTCCTTATCATAGAAACTAATGGAGATGCTAGAATGAAAAATATAAGCCCCACTTCCCTTCCTCACTTCCATGGCTTAACCTCTAAGGACGTTGATACTTTTATGTTTGAGTTTGTTGTTGTATGTAGAACTTATGAATCTAATTTTGATGACTAGAAACTGAAATTGTTCCCATCTACCCTTAAGGATGCATTCTTGCACTGGTTCATGGGTCTACCTAGGGATAACATCACTACCTGGGCTCAAATGCAGCAAGCCTTTAACAACAAGTGTAGGGACTATTGTAGGTCGAAAGAAACCAAACAGGAAATATTTAGAATGACTCTTGGACAAAATGAATCGCTAGAAGACCATGAGGAAATATTTTAGCTTAGTTATAGGAGGGCTAGATGCACCCTTGATCCTGAGTGACTGAGGTTAGTCCTTCTTCGAGGAATCAGAGAGGACATGCTGGAAACCTTCAACATGTTGTCTAGGGAGATATCTATTAGCTACCCTATACATAAATCAAAATAGTGTCCAAAACCCATTCTAGGGTTACTAGGAAGAAGGGTAGGGATATTCAAGCTTTGGTAAGTTCCTCTCCCTCCACATCATCCATCAAGAATGAAATTGGAAACATGTTGGAGGACTTTAAAAGTGAAATGCTACATACCTTTTCTTTGCAAATGGATACCATGCAGATCAAGAGGAGACAAGGGGAAGCAAAAAAGGACTTAGCTATATTTTTCCCGAAATGTGCTAGAAGGCACCCTAGAAATGAATGTCCATTAAATGTTATAGATGCCCGCTCCAGGGAAAATTTTAGGGGCTAATATTTGCAGGTAGGCTAATTTTCCTTTCTTTTTCGAGAAAAAGGATTCACTAATTTGCAGTTCTTCCTAAAAATGATTCACCAAAATTTTACAATACAAAATTATTTTACCTTAATAATTACCAAAATTTTATGGAGACTAATATAAAATAATTGGAAATATACATATTACTACAAACATATCACCAAACATTTTAGATATTGCATATTAGGGTCTAGTAAGATTCGCCAAGGTTTCTAAAATTTAAGATAAACTTCCATCCTTAAAATTTTCCATGGGGCCCTGCTAAGTCTGTGAGGAAAACCATGCCATAGATAAGTTTCCTTCTTTGCCTATATTGAACTTTATATACCAACGGGTGGAAGGTGGGGCTGAGAAACTATGTTTAATCAATCAAAGGAGGCATCAAGGACCTTGGCCATACCAGTAGGGCATGCAAGGTGCATTCTATTCTTATTACCTTCCCAATCGGAATGAACCCTTTCCACCTTGTTACTCTTCCACTCATCCATCATGGTCCACACCTCCTTCTTGGCCTTATGCAACTCATTATCCTCCCCAACTTGTCAATCAATCATTTCAACCATATGTTTCTCCATATCCTTAGTGGAATAACTCATCACAAGGGTGAAGTCCTCAACTCATCCAACCTCCTACTTTACTACCTCCACCTCCATCTCAGCCACAAATCACCAATCCTGCTCCACCCAAGCAACCTTATATGCCTGCTCAACCCAATCTGAACCCTAATAATAAGCAGGCACAACATGTCTATAGTGGAGATACATCTCACCCTACCTATGTTGTGGAGATTCAAGAAATCAACCTCAGGTCTGGAACGATGCTCTCAGATAAAAAAAATCCATCTCCACCTAAGGAGCTTGAAGAGGAAATGGAGGAGAAGAACCCTTAATAAAATCCACCTCCTTTTCTTGATATATTGATCCATTTTAATCAGCACACCCCATAAGAGACAAAACTTCTGGGAGAATTGAAGAACCTGTTTGTTAAAATTCCCTTCCTCCAATCTATCAAGGATTTTCTCATCTACAATAAGATTATCAAAGAGAAATGTTTCAAATATCTTGGAAGGAGAAATAAATACACCCCCACCATCAATTTTATTGGTCAATTATGTGATTTAATGTTAGGGAGAGTGATTTGCCCAAAATATCTAGACACTGGAAGTCATGTGGTAGATGTACACATTGATGACATCATTTTCCCTGACAACTTGATTGATCTTGGGGTTCCTATAAATGTGATTAATAAAGAAACCAAGCTAAATCTAAACTTCCAAGGATCCATGAGAAAGATCACTACAATGTTTCAACTTGCAAATAGGTCTACAGTGGCTCCCGAGGGAGTTGTTGAGGATGTAGTGGTCTTTATTGACTCCTAGGAGTATTCTATCGACTTCCTAATTCTCCAGCCCAAAACCAAATTCAATGGTTATCCCCTCTTGCTTGAAAGACCATGGCTAGCCGTTGTTGATGCTTACATAAGTTGGATGGATAGGAACGTGACCGTTAAGAATGGGAATTTGTCTAAACAGTTGGTATTGTATCGTCTTTCTCAACCATCCATTGAGCATGAATTACCCCTATGGTTGGAGGAGGAGGAGGAAGATGAAGTGTATCATATAACATCCCATCCAATATATACCCTAGATGATGTTATAAGAGGGGGGAAACCTGATGAAGATGACCCCATTGACCAAATCCTTCAGAATTAACCACCCAATACCTTGCCTCTTGATGAACTTGTTATCGAATATGAGGGTAATCCTCAGAATGAGTTATGCCTAGTTGACCCAAGTCCTGCACCTGTCAAACTTGTAGAATTTGATCCATCTAGAATCCTGAAGATTAATCCCCTCTCTCTTAGCTACCTAAGAAGAGAAGTTGTGAAAAATGTTGAGAGGTCACTTAGATGCTTTTGCTTGGAGCTACAAAGAAATTAAAGGGGCACATCCTTCAGTTTGTACTCATCACACCTATATAAAGGAAGGATCAAAACCTATGAAACAACCTTAGAGGAGAATCAACCCAGACTTCAAAGACATAGTAAAGGAATATTTGCAAAAGTGGCTAGATGTAGGGTTCATATACCCCATCTCAAACATGGGGGCTTCACTGGGGGAGCAATATCATAACATGTGGGTTCATATTGGGGGATATTTATTGAGGAAAAAATCACATAATATATTGGGTGATATGTAGGGGTTAGAGGGTTTTAGGTTGGCAAGTATAAAAAATGGAGCCCAAAGTTATGAAAAAATATAAAGGGGTATAAAAATTGTTAATGAAAAAATGGATACCTCCAATATATAGTGAAAGTAGGGGTTTTTTAATTAGGAAGGTGTATTGGGTTCATATTGGTAGGGGGTTAAATAATGTGTTTTTTAGAGGTATTTTCCAATATGTAGTCAAATTAAGGGTATTGTTTAATATGGCATGAATGCACATGATATGTATGAGGTTCATTGAGTGAAGCCCCTGTGATCTCAGATAGTGACTGGGTGTTCCCTCTAGTTTTGGTCCTATAAAATAATGGGAAGTGGAGGATAGGTGTGGATTATAGAGAACTAAACAAAGTCACCAAGAAAGACCATTTTCCTTTACCCTTCATTGATCAAGTTTTAAATGGTCTTGCAGGGAAGAAGTTCTTCTCTATTCTAGATGGATTCAATGGTTACAATCAAATTCAGATCAGCCCTGAGAACCAAGAAAAAATATATTCACCTATCCTTAAGGTACATTTTCTTATAGGTTCCTTCCTTTTAGATTATGTAATTCCCCTACCACTTTTGAAATAGAAGTTTAGAGCATATTTGCTAAGTTCCCATGAATCTATAGAGATCTACATGGATGATTTCACTCCATATGGGTGTGACTTCATGGAGGCTCTCTCTAACCTAGGGAAAGTCTGGAAGAGGTGCACATAAATGAAATTGGTTGCTTGGTCCCGAGAAGTATGAACTCATAATAAATAAATGGATTGTCCTTGGCCATTCAATATCTCAGGAGGGAATACAAGTGGACCTAAACAAAAGTTCCATCATAAAAAGGGTCCCTACTCCTCAAAAGTAGAGAGATGTTAGGGACTTATTGGGCTTAGTGGGATATTATAGGAGGTTTATTAATGACTTAAACAAAGTAGCCTTACCATTGTTTGGATTGCTAGCCAAAGACTCAAAATTTTACTGGACAGATAGCTTCCAAGGGGCCCTAGAGATTTTGAAAGAACAATTAACCACCACACCCATACTTACATGCCCAAATTGTACTCTTCCTTTCCATATCCATGTTGATGCATTTGATAAAGTTGTAGGGGCATCTTCAAGACAAATATATGGTATGTTACTTTATGCCATTTACTTCATGACTAAAAATTTGTATAATCCTGAATTGAGCTACATTGTGATTAAGAAATGACTGCTAGATGTTGTACACTCTTTGAATAAGTTCATACACTACATCACTAGATACCAAACTTTTGTGTATACTGACCATGAAACTATCAAATATTTTATGAACAAGCCTGTTGTGAATGTTGTTAAAAATATGCAGCTGCAGTCAAATTCCACTTTGGGCTACTCATTTGATGGATATGATGATGACATTAGATTCCACTTTTTGAGAGGAATGAAATTGACCTAAATAACACCTCATTTGGACAAGAAGTTGAATTACAAATTATTTTATTCATACATATAGTTTGGATCAGGTTGGCCCTATGCACATGTACCATTGGATAGGTGAAGCAGACCCTCATGGAAGCCTATAAATAGAATATGCCTCAAGCTCATTTCAACTTTCATCAATCTCATTTCAACATTCATCAAGTTCTCCTCTCCTCTTCTATTTGGTGTTGGATCTCACAGGTATGACAGAGGAAGCTCATGTTAAGAAATTTACCCAAGAACACTAATTAATTACAGAGAATTACTGAGAGGAACAAATAAAAAAACAACCAACAATAACCATAATCACATAAACACACATCTTTATTTGGAAAAACCCCAAATCCGAGGAAAAACCCAACCTAATGATATCTCATTAGCATTGGCCAAAACCCTAGCCAATCCGACCAAGTGAGCCTTCATTGCTCACCTCTGAGCCTTGCATTACAATGAAGTCATTCCAGCCTTTTATAAGCTCCTTTACATATAATACCATGGGTAGAATACTATGGGTGCACAATACCATGTGCCCAAAAACCATCACTGTTTAACCGGGTCAACTTTGACTCTATCTCAAGTCAAGTTTACCTAACAATTCCCCCCTTAAAATTGGCTTGGGGTTCCTTGACTAACTCCAGCCAAACCTGCTAAGTGAGACAATCTCGCTCACTCTATCACCTACCCCCCTCAGATCTTTTGCCCAGGGTATTGTTAACTTGACATCCCCCCATCACCTAGGTCTAACCAAGACTCTACCAGAGATTATTTAGGGGTACACATGCCTTACCAGGTCTTACAGTAGTATGCCCATTTACATGCAATAATTTTGACTTCATTATTTTTTTTTAATTGCTACTATTCTAACCCATCTTATCTCATTTAATATGGCCAAGTAGCTGCTTGCATTCAGGTGACACATGTACATGGTTCGGAATAGTATGCTATGCTTAAACTGGCAACGCCTTTCTCGAAGGAGAAACCACTTCGGTGACAAGGAATACACAGATCTCTTTCACTTGGCTATATTCTTGACCTACAAAGATGGAAATTTCTAAAACCCAATGAGTGGTATCAATTTGAGCACAATTGGAAGTGTCCATGGGATAAGTTCTGTTGGGAAACAAATATCCGAAGGCTTTCAAGTAAATGCTCTCTCTGCCATAGAAGCTTCTGACTATATTCAACTCTGAACTACTGGTATCTCCATCTTCATTTGCAGGAATAGAGAAGGCCCTTTATTTCTTTCTCTGCAAGGATTCATCAGCAATTTCACTCTGTTGGTATGGGGAATCTCGCTCTACAGCTCACCACAAATGGAGCTCATTAATCATGTTACCATGATACGCCATTCATAGTGGTATTTTCACTTACAGTCTCCTAAAATCAAATTTATTAACAAATTCCAAGCACATAATAGATCAACCCTTATTTGTGTCTTATTACCATAAGCTTTGTGATATCATATCTCCATCGCATTAGTTTCAAGCCTTCATCCTCTTAAACACGCCGAAATTTTTGGTTTCATCATTCATGCAATTCACCTTCTGCTACTACTGAATCATCCCTTATCTTGCCCACCATGAGAACCTCATAGCTTCCCAGCTCGTCTTTGACCATGATTGGCTTACCCATCATGCTATTCATGGTCAGCATATAGGGCAGCACAAAGCACGTCTTGCTAAGGGGATTGCAAATTGACACCCGTGGGAACAGAGTTTCAAATATGGTTGGATAGATGGGGATATCCATCAGGAGAAACCTTGTTGTCGATCGTCTCCTTCCATGGCATCAACAATGGTCTCATGACGCCATTCACGCTGGATCTCCCATGCCCATGTCAGCAGCTCATCTGATCAGGCAACCAGTACCCATGCCTATAATTGGAGGCTCCTATTATAATCAGATGCAGAGGATGCTCTCGCCCGTGTAGGTCTACAGCTATGAAGCAGCCCCCTTGCCGAATCTTGTAACCACCATTTGGGCAGGGCCGACCGTTCTAAGGTAGAGTGCACCTGATCTTGCAGAACCCTACAGAGAGCCAGTTCATAAAGGTCTGTATGCCCTGGCTCCTGTCGGCAGCGATGCAAGAGTAATATACAGACCAACACCCATTTCCCTTGGGTATAGAAACCCAGACTTGTATCAGAATGTCATGTTTGAACCGAGTTCCCGACAAGTATACTACACCTTGCATCTCTGGCCATGAATCTTCAATATCAGTCCACAGCTCCATCTCTAGCCACTTGCACCTCAAATCTTTAGATCGAGACCTCCATGAGTGCAGCGAATCAAATTTATTTCATTTACTAGGTCAAAAAACCATTGGCAACAAAAATGTCCCTTTGAAACCAACATTTAACTCTGATACCAATTGTTAAGAAATTTACCCGAGAACACAAATTAATTATAGAGAATTACTGAGAGGAACAAATATAAAAATAACCAGCAACAACCATAATCATGTAAACACATATGTTTATCTGGGAAATCCTGAAATCCAGGGAAAAACCCAACCTAATGATATCTCATTAGCATTGGCGAAAACCCTGGCCAATCCAACCAAGTGAGCCTTCACCGCTCACATCTAGGCCTTGCATTACAATGAAGTCCTTTTAGCCTTTTATAAGATCCTTTACATATAATACCATGGGTAGAATACTATGGGTGCACAATACCATGTGCCTGAAAACCATCACTGTTTACCCTGGTCAACTTTGACTCTATCCCGAGTCAAGTTTACCTAACAGCTCACTTAAGGGTTTGAAACTTTAGGATAAAGCTTGCACTGAACTAGGGTTTTCTGATTCATAGTCATTGGTACAGAACTGAGAATTTTGGCCTTTGGATGCTGGCACACAGTGGTCATGAGAGCGAATTTGGGTCCTAAATCACTGGCATAGTGTCTTCATGAGAGTGACCGGTAGTCGGGGTTAGTTGGGTCCCTAGGTGGTCACACATAATGGTATGGGAGCCACCGAGATGTCATAGTCACTATCATGTAGTTGACATAGAGTGACCTTGTGTGTCATAGTCGCTCACACAACTCCTCCCTGCAAATGAGACTCCAAGATGATATTTCAGTGTTCCTAATATTTCACTTAGTGACAAAAGTGTTTGGCAATAGGCTATAGGTAGTGACAGGACATTGCAATTATTTGAATCATAGTTTTGATGTTTATATTCATTTCATGGATATTCTAATTGTCGTAAAGATATGGATCATTGTACTCTCTTTTGATGAATCATTTGATGAAAATCCATTAGAAGAATAGTTGCAAGGGTTTTCCCCATAGTGGGTTTTTCCCTGATCTTGGACCAATACTTGTGTCTCTATGTGTGCATGATTTTCTTCTATTGTTCCTTTATGTTCCACTACATTGATGATGATGTTATTGTTCTTTCTACATAGTTTCATATGCTAATGAATAATTACGTAAATATGTCTAATTTTATGATTCTATGGGGTGAATTTAATGTATTAATGAATAAATTCAATTATGAGAGTAAAGAGCAATATATCCCTATGAAAAATTAACATGGAATTGGAGCTCAGCTGAAGAAACGCCATGGAGATCACCCCCATGGAGACACTTTGGATGGAGGTGAGAAGAGGGTCATGGAGACCTAAAAGAATCATAGGGTATGAAAGAAACCATTGGTAGCTAGTGCATAAGGAATTTATGGTTAGGGTTTAAGAGAAACCTTGGTTTATGGAAAATGGTTGAGATTTGATGTATGAAACTCTAGCATGGTCTATGTGAAGATGCTCAAGCACTTGGGATAGATTTGATGAAGACCTAGATGGCCCCATTCTTTGCAAAGTTGACTGAAGCCAACATCTTATGTGGAATATGGATAGTGATGACTCTTGAAGGTTGGTTCAAGAGGGAGAGGATCACCTCTCATTAAAATATCAGTACTCCTTGACTTATGATGTTTTCTTTCTATCTTTATGGATTGAATTATTACAATTATTGTTATGATCATTTCTTATACTTCCTGCATGTATATTTGAGTATATGGATGTATCTAACCTCCTTGATGAGATGTGATAAGTAGATCCATCTTGAGGATCATTTGACATGTAGGAAAGAAAAGCTAGATCTAAAAAGCGATAAAGAGGCAGTTGATGAAAAGGTGACAAGCACTACAAGCTACCTATAAGAAGGTGCAGAGGTGTTTGAACACTACAAGGAATGAAAGGTATATTGTTTCAATGCTATGTTTCATCTATAACATTTGATGACTAAGTAATCATCATGGTATGTTGAGAATGTCTCCTTCACAAATGGCTCATGCTTGCATATGAAAGAGACTTGGATTTATGTTTCCTATGAAAAAATGGTGCACCTAGTATTTAACATTTTGATCACGTTTATCTTCTTGATTCTATGTGTCTACTTATTGCCAATCTTGGATATAGTGGGATTATTTGATGTTTGGCTAACATATATTGTTCTTGGAGATCCTGTTTCTATCAAGAAGGCTAGTACCTTGACTCTAATGATACTCTTGACACTTGACATGCATAAGACATGATGGATCTCTTATAGAAGGTTACCTTATTGATACTGATAATGCTTGTGATAAGTATGATGAAAGTATGTTGATACTCGTGTTGTTTTGGTAAGTTTTATTAAATGGCCTAACTTGGTCCAATGGTAACCTTGGTGATAGAACTATGAGTTTGATACTCTAGCTTATTAATTCTGGTCATGTTTTTGATAATGGAATATGGTAAAATTGAATGCCCCAAACCTGATGGATTGACTTGATAGAAGTGATACTATATTCATGATCTTCGAAGTATGTTGCCACACCCATTTGTTGTTCATACTATATGAATCTAACCTTTGATGAAATATTGATGTGGTCATGTGATGGTGTAGTAGCTGACATGAGCATGTTATGACCATGATGGATATATGTTTGATTCTAAGATCTAACAGATCTATTGTTGCATGAATCTAGTAAAAATAGGTTGATGACATGAAAGAAGATGAATGAAGTAGATTCCCAGTATATCTTCTCAAGATTTTTACTCTTATGAATATTTTCATTATGTAGTCTTCAAATATGATTTATGTGCTTTTGACATTATTGATTTGTATCAAGATCTCAAATCTGAAGCCTGTGCTGAAAATAGGCTTTCTTCTATAGACGTAGGCATATATATGGGAATACTTGTCCCTGGATGCATGCATGCTAAGGCCCAGGTAGCATCCATGGAGCTAAAGACACACCCATGCTCAATTGATGAGAGAAACTAGAGGTTTGACTACTGTTGACCATCATCTAAATATTTCTAAAGTTGTTTGAACTCTGAATCAAGATGTTCACCTTGAGGATGTGAGTTCCATAGATAACTAATAGATATCCAAAAGATTTGAAAACAGGGAAATTTGAATGTTTACAAGTGACCCTATATATATGTCATTATGTTTGGAGTATGTGCTACAAGAGTTTGAAATTACTTGGCTGATTAATATATATGAGTTGTATGATGTTTGATGATGACCTTGATTTCTCAATCAATGATTGAGATATGTCTTGGACTATAGATCTTACTATGATAGAAAATTTGGATATTGACATGATGTCTAATGTTTTGACTTGACGACTGATGCTTTGCCTTGATAACAATGATATATTAGAATAGTTACTTCCAATGACTTGTATCACGGGAATGACTTGATTGATATTGCGTGGTTGATGACAACTTGTTGGCATGATAATAGATGATGAAGTGACTTGATGAAAGCCCTACCTATCATCTGGTTCAAAGAATTGACACTAAGATATTGATGAGTATGGATATTAGTATTGATCTGGTTTCTAAACTTTGACAAACTAATTTAGTTGATTTGATTTCAAAATAAGGATTTATGAAAGCCTAATGGTTTGGTAAAGTGCTATGGTAAAGTGATCATTGCATGAAGCAAGCACCCTCGATCCAGATATGTCTGCATTGACAGCTATCTGACGAAGCTGAATGATGTGTTGATTCAAGCCCTTACCTCATAAGTGTTCCAAGGTATGACTTTGGTTTTGATTTTGGTTTTTATATACTGACAATCTATTATGGCCAGGTAAAGACCCTTTGATGATATAAGAGGGAGATGGATTATGAAGCTCATAATCATGTATCATGGCATGATGAATCGATTTATGGAATTTGGAAAATATAATCTATATTGTGGAACTATTAGAGAAGCATTAAGAAATGGTCATGCAAATCCTTGTACACTCCGATTTGAAGTTAAATATGTTGTTGATATTGACATGGCATCTGATAGTTTATTGAAGCATTGATGTTCCATTTAGAACATCCATATGTATATATATGATGTCCATAGAACATGAATATGTTCATGATTGAGCCACTTCATACACATTTCCACCAAGAATTCTTTGAGATGTTTGCATGATATGATCTATTCTTGGTGTATGACTACATGGATATGCTGATGTTGAATATTGATGAGATGAGCACATATGAGTAATTCCTTATGACATGATGAGAGGTCCATGACACAACCGAGGTTGAGCAGGATGAAGAATCTTCTTAGAGAGATTCCTAAGCATGATATGGATATGAAATTCAAACATTACAATAATAAAGTGTGGGATCCGATTGGTAGAGAATCCCATATTTATATAGTTGGGACCACAATACTCTCATATATTGAGACATTGCAATTGTGCAAGACAAGCTTAGGCTTGTGATTGGCACCACCTTGAGATGGAGAATGATTATGGCATTCTTTTATGATTTATATGATTATTTTTTCTCTAACATGATTTTATTTCATGTCATGTATAAGCAAAAGACATTTGTAATTGATAGATCATGATTACTTGATACAAGTACGATGATGTGAGTATGATGAGAACAACATTGATCGAGGACATTGAGCCATATTATTCCCCCCTGTTTCAGTTCCCAGGGTGAGGAATTGAAAGAGAGGGTTTCTGGGGTTGAGGGAACTCTGGAAAGTAGGGTATCGCCCCTATCTATTACCCATAGGGTTGGCATAGTAGCTCACCCTATCTTGGTTTTGTAGAATATACCCCATTTGGCATTATACCCACAAGTCAGGCTTGTTGGGAGTATCGCTCCTCATTTGGCCAATGAGTTGAGAGTGTACCTAGGGGTGTACAACCCAAGGTGATTATGATGAAGGTGCTTTAACACTTCACTATTCAGGGTCATTGATGGGAAGATCAATAGGAAATATGATGAGTTGAGTATTATCTCCCCTATAACACCTATTTCTTGATATGGGGTCGTAGTAGTAGCTTCCCCATGAGGTTCTAGGTTGCATAGTAGCGCCCCAATGTGGTTCTAGGTGGAGATGTGATCCTTTATGGTATTCTCTCCAATGATGATGTGGGTCGTAGATCTGACTCCCTGCCGATATTTCTGGGTAGTAGCCCCATGTTATTTATACATAGTAGCCCAATCACATTTCTAGGTAGTAGCCTGATGACATATTTTTGGGTAGTAGCCTGATGACATTTCGAGGTAGTAGCCTGATGACATATTTCTAGGTAGTTTCCCAATGACATTTCAAAGTACTGACCTAATGACATATTTCCAAGTAGTAGCACATTGACATATTTCTGGGTAGTAGACCATTGACAGACATTTAGGGTAGTAGTCCTTTGATTGATATTTTGGTTAGTATCCCACTAATAGATATTCCAGGTACTAGCCCGTCGACTGATATTCTGGGTAGTAGCCCACTGATAGATATTCTAGGTAGTAGCTCATTGACTGATATTCTATGTAGTATCCCACTGATAGATAATTTCGGGTAGTATCCCACTGATAGATATTCGGAGTTGTATCCCAATGAATAGAGGGTAGTAGCTTAAGCTCCCCTCCAGTGGAAAATTATTCTTCTTCTAGATTCAATAATATTCAAAATATGAGCAGGAAAAGTGAAGATATAAGAATGAACTAGCAAGATATTTACACTGATGATCTGAGATGAAGAGATACTTGAGAAGGGACATATGTCATGTTGATCAATGATCCAATATTGTTAGGTGGAATTCTCCCTAGTTGAGAGAGAGTGTTAAAAATATGCAACTACATTCAAATTCTAATTTCGAATACTCATTTTATGGATATGATGGTGGAATCAGTATCCTCTTTCCAAGAGGGCCAAAATAGACCTAAATATCACCGCATTTGGACAAGTGGAAGTTGATTTAGGAATTATTTTATTCATACATATACTCTGGAATAGGTTGGCCCTATGCACATGTACCAATGGATAGGTCAAGTGGACCCTCATAGAAGCGTATAAATAGAAGAGAAATAAAGCTCATTTGCACCCATATCAAGCTCTCTTCTTCAATTCTATTTCAGTCTTGGCTTGCATAGGTGTGACAGAGGAAGCTCACTGAAGGGTCTGAAACTTTTGAATGAAGCTCGCACTGAACTAGGGTTTTTTGATTCAAAGTCGCTGGCACAGAACTGAGAATTGGGTCTTTGGATGTTGGCACATAGTGGTCATGACAGTGAATTTGGGTCCTAAGTCATTGACGCAAAGTCTTCATGAGAGTGACCGAGATTTTGGTCTAGTTTGGTCCCTAGTCGCTCGCACAGAATGGTATGGGAGTGACCGCGTTGCCAGAGTCACTATCATGCAGTTCATAAAGAGAAACCCTATCTGCCATAGTTGTTTGCACAACTCATCTTCCATGCGACTGAGACTCCAAGATGATATTTCATTGTTCCAAATATTTCGTTCAGTGACAAAATTGTTTGACAACTAGCTACAAGAAGTGACATAACATTACAATTATATGAATCAATGTTTTGATGTTTAGATGCATTTCATGGATATTCTAGTTGTTGTAAAGACATGGATCATTTTACTCCATTTTGATGAATCATTTAATGCCAATATATTATAATAATATTTGCATGGGTTTTCTCCATAATGGACTTTTCCCTGGTCTCCAACCAATCGTTGTTTCTTTATGTGTGCATGCTTTTCTTCTATTGTTCCTTTACGTTTCACTGCATTGATGATGATGTTATTGTTCTTTCTACATAGTTGCATATGCTAATGAATAATGATGTAAATATGTATAATGTTATAATGCTATGGACTGAACTTAATGTATTAATGAATAAATGAAATTATCAAATCAAAGAACAATATATCGCTACGAAAAATTAACAAATTCTAGAATTATTAGATGGTTGCTATTGTTGCAGCAATTCGATTTAACTATCATTGACAAGCCAGGAAAATAAAATGTAATTGTAGATTTTTTGTCTAGACTTTCTTTGCCTATAGGTGATGAAGGGATGGTTGATGATCAAATTCCATATGAGAACTTGTTTTCTATCTTACTGCTATGTCCATGGTTTGCTAACATAGCCAACTACCTAGTTACTACAAAATTTCCTCCAAATCTGTCATCTAAGGAGAAGAGAAGAATTGTAAGGAAGAGTGCCCCATTCACTTGGATTAGGGGAAATATATTCAAGATAGGACCATGTCAAATCTTGAGGATATGTGTCAGGGAAGAGGAATTCTTTAACATCCTCTCAACCTATCATGATGGGCCGTGTGGAGGTCATTTTGCTGCCAATAAAACAACTTTCAAAGCTCTACAAGTTGGCTATTACTCACCCGCTCTGCACTAAGATACAAGAAGGTATGCTAACAGATGTGATCAGTGCCAGAGGATGGCGAAAACGACACCCAAGGATGAAATTCCCCTCCAATCTCAGGTGGATTTGGACCCAATTGATATGCAGTGCATGGAATTCTTTGGGCCAATTGATCCACCATCAAAGCAAAAAAAGTACATCATTATGTGAACGATCCAGGTGGATATTGGTGGCCACTTGCCAAGTCCACCTGGACCCCCACCATTGTCTTTCTCAACATTTTCAGTTTCCCTAATTGTAGCCCAACTTACTATTTTTAGCAGTTTTTCGGGTCCTGAACTTCCGGAGCCGTTTTGAGGCCCTAAACGACGTTTTTTGGGGAATCCAGGGGCAACATGGGTCCATGCAATGAACCGATGTTGCTCGTTCCAACAATGATAGTGCTCGAATAGATCTTTCTAATGAGCTATTGTACGCGTCAAACGGAGATCATATGCTAAAGTTACGACCCCGGGAAGTTGATGTACCAACTTACCCCCAAACGGGGCCCACAGTTTGGCGTTTCATCTCCTAGGGTTAGGTTTTGGAATGTGAAGGGTTTTGTCATTGTTTCTCAACAATAAATAGGCCTTGGAGCCTCATTGTAACACAGTTCAGAGGCATGTAGCCATCACATCTCTTCTCATAGATAAGCTACCATCGCCCTAGCTAATTTGTTTCCATTTCTGATTGTAAGCATATTTTAGTATTTTCCATTAATGAAATGAAGTATTATTTCCGCTGCACATTTGTGTATATGGTTATCTCTGTAATTTCTTGCGTTCTTGTTTAAATCCGGATCAAAAGATTCCTTTGACAACAAAACATATTTCATATTGAGCACTCTATAGATATGCTTGAATGAATCCATTCAAAATATTTCATTGGAAGTCGCAAGTCTTGCAACAAAGAACCTAAGTACACATTTTCCACAATGACCTTCTTCGGGACCTAATTGATAACCTACTTCAAGTCTTTCAACACCTATAGTTCTTTACACCTTTATCAATGGAATCTATGAGATATTTAGGATGACAAAAGATTTAAATTTGTTATTTGATCCCTTGCCTGGAGCATACTTAATGTGAATATACTTATTTTGATTTACAAATCAAATGATGCCAATCTTGTAGACTAGAGGATGGCCTTAACTCATGTCATTGAAGAGCTCCCATGGGATATAAAAATATAGCTTAGGCATATCTGACACCCTTAGTTCTTTTCGTTGGGGCTCCACTCTAAATTTTTTGGTCATATTGATGATTAATCGAATATTTGCTTCCCGTGGAATATCCGCATCTTTGAAAATGCTAGAATTGCGATTCTACTAAATACCATATATCAAAGTATAGGGAAAAACTTCATACTTCTTGATTTATTTATGCTTGAACCATTGATTCATGTAATCTTCTAGGCCCTACTTGAGTATCCTAGGCAATTTACCCCTAACAAAATTAGCATGGACCAGTCAAATCAATATGGCTTCTTAGGTAAATGTATCAATCTCCTTTAGTCAAATCGTCATGCCCCAACAACAGTCCTTCATGGATTCTTAGGAGTGAATTTTCCCCTATACCATTCAACCCTCGAAAAATTAGCATGGCCCAACCAAAGTCCTTCATGGCTTCCCATGTGAATTACAATAATCTCCTTTGGTCAAATTAACATGACCCACCCAAAGTCCTTCTTGGCTTCTTAGGAGAATATTCGTCTAATCCTAAAGTTTCCTTGGGCCATTCACCCCTGGTCAAATCAACATGACCCAACCAAAGTCCTTCATGGCTTCATAGGTGAATGTATCCATATCCCCTAGTGAAATCAACACGACCCAACCAAATCCATATGGATTCTTAGGAGATGATATGCCTAATCCAACAAAGACATCAACACTCCTTCTCAATAAGGGAGACATTCTGCATCACGCCAATCTTGTCTATGAAGTATGAGAACTTTGCTCTAGACATAGGCTTCATGAGAATGTTTGCAATCTATTCGTCTGTGGATATGTACTGGAACTTCATTTCTCCCTTATACATCATGTCTAAGATGAAGTGACCTAATCAAATAGTCTTGCAAGAAGCTTCTGAAGCTACACTGCTTCATGACTTACGACACTGGTTGCAATATATTGCACTTCTGCTGTACTAAGTGCGATAGAAGTCCGATTCTACTAAAAAAGGACATCATAGCTAATACCAAGCTAAAGTATCACCCCATGGAACTCTTTTTTCCTGATGAACTCCCTACCCAATCTGAACTAGTATATCCTTGTAGCCTCACTTCACCACCTAAGACATATCTCAAATAATATCCACTTATAGCACATAGGTACCTCAACACATGCTTCATTGCATGCATTGGCTCAACCATAAACTAGCTAGCTTCCTTCATTGGATCCATCACCATAATTAATTTCGGGTCACCTTGACTCGTTGCTCCCTTTAACATTGAAGAAAATCCTCCTATGGTAATACTGGTTTCTCCCTTTTTCACAGAAGTAGATCTTTCCATCTATCATTGATCCAAAATGGATACTAAATCAAGAAGAAAAGGTATTACAGACTCATGTGCAAGAATGCCTATATTATTTAGTGCAGTAGATAAAAGAGAATGCGAATAATACATACATTTAACAATTGGAAACCATAACAATTCAACACATCAACACAACAAATAGTCAAGGAGTTCACCAGACTTCCTGGCTACGTCTCCTTGTCTAGCTTTCAGTGTCGACCTCTATATTATGTCTTCAAGAATAGATTTTACAGGTGTGAGCTCCACGAGAGCCATAACAAAACAATAGTGATATTACACTGGGATTTCACTCGAAAACCTTGAGTCTAAAGAGTGCATAGACTCTCCCTCTTAATGCCTTTGATCAACTGTTCGTAGCTATGCGTTTTCTCTGACTCTTTGTCTCTAAACTCTGACTTTTTTCTATTTTGTTATGGGATGGATTTTTAAGCTTAATAACACTTGTTTGTTCATTTCCTTGTTCGAGCTCTTTGGCTCCCAACACTGTCCCTTCATCTCCTTATTGAGCTTTTAAACGATCATTGCAAAACGCTTAAGGCACAATGCGGCTGTTTACAAACGGAAGGATCTTTAGGCGCAGGTGAAAATCCCTGAGAACACACTTTTCTGTTTACATAGGGCATACATGGGAATACACTAAAACTATGGAAAATCCAATCGAAGTGCAAAAAACAAACTTCAAATGATATAAAGTCCACCCTATAATCCCCTCTGGTCTATAAGTCGTATTGGCTACGGGTCCTAATCCCTCCACACCGTTGATCTACCTTCAATCCGATGGTTCGCATAAAACCCAAAACATCAAGTAGTCTGCTCAATCTCCATCGTTGATCCACAATCTCCAATTCAATGGCTGAAAACCATTTTAGGTGACCTACTTGCATGGAGATTATCTACCCAAATAAGCGGTTTTCCCTCTCCTGCGGCGTGCTACATGTCAGACAGTGTATGGAATCAAGCGGAGCCTCTCCAATACTACTTACCACTTGAAGCCTTCCCAAAATATCGTTGACCATGGGACTCAGATTATATAAAGCTGCATCTATAAACCCTTTCAGGTATTTTGAAATCCTTCCGCCTGTGTTAAGTCCTCCCCTTTGGCATTATTGTGATGCGATATAAAAATTTCAAGCTCCACCGTTGATCTGCGCGCTCGATCCATGGTACATAAATAATTGCTGATCACAATTCGCTTGAGGCAGAGGTCGATACGCTGCCAACTTTCTCCGATGCGATTCAATCTTGTCTGTTGATCCTATATATCCAACGACTCTGGGGCATTAAGGGTGCGCTTCTTCGCTCCTCGCTGCATTTCGGTTTTCCGCCATTCTGTCGTTGTTTCTATGCCATACTCTGTTTGTGTTTTTTATAACATATTTGAAGACTTGGAATTAGAGGTTCTATTCAAGATCCATTTTGGATCAATCATGGTACCCTCATAGAAGGCATACTTCTCCTAGATACCTCCCCTCTGTAAGCATCAAGTTTGACAATCTCAACCCATGACATCATCTTGGAAGACTGCTCCTTCCATTCTGCTTGACTGTTTTCTTCTTTGAAACTGGATGCTCTTCTAATCATTTGGCATGGTCTTTGATGTCTTAACAATATATACAATCCTCCCTCTCAAACATATATCACTTCCTATTTAGTCTATGCTTGAGCCCTTAGGCCATACAAGAACCCGACCATTTGCTGAATGGAGAAAAATTCTCCTCATAGTCCACTCCCTCTTTCTAGGAGAACCCACTTTCCACAAACATTGCTTGTATGCTTCCATCTAATGTGTGAATCATTGAATTGGAAACCTCCATAATGGACCTATTCTTTCTTCCCCATTCAGGAGGCCAGCGAAAAGAAAATAAAAAATCATAACCAAGGAAAATACAAGGATAAGAGTTTGAGTAAAAAATAAAAGTAATAATAATAATCAAGGGAGAAAAAGTATAAAGTACTTATCTCTTGATATGATAATTTTAGGGAATTATTAACTTCCTCTTTGACAAATCTATAAGATAGCCTTGAAAACCTATCATATGTGTTGTCCAAGAACCATACATCACTACTATTGGTAATATATTCTAAAACCTATCATATGCTTCTTCTGAGGTAGATTCTCATCATCATCATCATCAAAATTGGATGTTGATGCATGCTTTCCCTTCCTTTTCTTCTCATAACACTTGGAGGCATTGTGCCCAAGATCATGACAAATGAAGCACTTTACCTTTGACATATCCTCCTTCTTCTAATCCTGAATAGGAGTATATATTCTACCTGTATTCTTATTATAAAACTTTCCAAAGTTCCTCTTCCTTTTACTTTATTGATGATGAGTTGCAAGAGCTTGGGTTTGTTCATCCTATAGATTCTGCGAGATATTCCTGGAAAAAAATATGTGGTCCTCTTGGAAACAATTAGTCCATAGATTATCAAACTTGGGAGGTTTCTCTCATTCACAAATTCCCCAAATAAATGGCTCCAAAGAGGAGGAAAAACCATTAACAATTGTTTAAAATATGCAACTAGGGTCAAATTCCACTGTGGAAAGCTCAGTTTATAGAAATAATTAGTTCATTTGATTTCTCTTTTCGAGAGGACCAAAACCAACCTAAATATCACTCAAATCGGATAAGGGAAAGTGTGTTTATGAAGAAAAGCCCACATGTGCACATTTGATAAGGTCAGCCCTAAAGCAAAGTGGACCACCTTGAAAGGCTATAAATACAAGTGCCCTCTACCTCATTTGTACACAATGATGAGACACTTTTCTATCTTGTTTTTGGCTCAGACAGGTCTGAGGCTTGTCTGCAGAGGACTAGGTTTGCACTAAGATGGAATTGTAGGGCCCGAAGCTCGTATCTCTGATTTAGGGTTTTGGGCCCCAGTCACAGGCACAAGATAGGAAGGATTCAACTGTAGTCACACGGACAAAAGATCATCTGTCTGACGGAGCCTTCCATTCACACAAATAACTCTCCAGTCACTCCAGATTTGACCCCAGTCGCTCGCATGACACCTTCTTCATGTGACCAAGATCTAAAATATGAAATATCATTCTTCCAAATATTTCACTCAGTGACTGTAGGGTTCAATAGTTGGCTGCATACAGTGACAATTCATTAAAGTTTTCAGAATCAAAGTTTTGAGAATATACATTGTTGGGTTCATTTCATGGATGTTGTAGTTGTTTTGCTGGTTAGTTGCATAGATGAAGATATGGATCATTGTACTCTCCTTTGATGAAAATCTAAGAAGAAGAATTTTCAAGGGTTTTCCCCATAGTGGGTTTTTCCTTGGTCTCCGACCAATCCTGGTGTCTCTATGTGTGAATTATTTTCTTCTATTTTTCCTTTATGTTCTACATTGCTGATGATGATATTTTTCTTTCTATATAATTTAATATGATGATGAATACTGATGTAAATCTGAATAATGTTATGATGTTATGGGGTTAACCTAATGTGTTAATGAAGAAATGTGGTTACCAAAGCAAAGAACAATATATCCCTATGGAAAATTAACATGGTATTAGAGTTGGGCTAAAGAAAAGTCATGGAGATAACCCCCATGGAGACACTTTTAATGGAATCAAGAGAATATGGACGAGACCTACAAGAATTCTAAGGTTTGAAGATAACCTTAGGCAATTTTTGTATTAGGTTTTGATGGATATTATGAGGTTAGGGTTTGAGAGAAATACTAGTTTATGGAAAAGATATGAGATATGAAATCTAGCATGGTCAATGTGAATATACTCAAGCACTTGTGACAAATTTGATGAAACCCTAGATGGGATAGTCTCTAGTAGGCCTGGTTGTTGATAAAGTTGGTTGAAAATGTTATGCCTCTATACCAATAGGTGTCATATATCATGATTGAATTGATGAGCTATGCAATATGTTCATACCTTTAGGTTTTCCATATTTGTAAAAAATCAAAAAATTAAAAAAATGTAAAGAAAGTATATCCTAAAAGAAAAATCAAAGGGTAAAAAGAATAAAAAATGGTCAAAAAATGAAAAGAAAATGAACCCCAACAAAAAGAAAGACCAGGAAAGTGTGCAAGTCTAAATGCCACTACTTTTTCACTTTTATGTAATAAATAATTGTGTGCAGCTTGTCACTTGTGCCACAATCCATAAATAGTCAAACAGTTTAAACTTGGCTAGTTCATATTTCAATTTCATGTTGTAGAAATAGAGAATAAGATCTGACCAAACAATATAATCTTGGCAGACAAGTAGATAGGTAGAATAAAAAAGGAGCTCAACAGTTTAATCTGAGCCCTTGGATATAATAAGTGTAGACTTAGATAGGCATTACCATGCAAAAGAAAAGAAAGTTTGATAAGGGTTTTCCAGTCTAAGTACACCCTAATAAAGAAGTAAAAATGCTAGGTTAAGTAGGTAGTTGATGGTTGCAGAACAACATATGATGAATGGTAAGTGTAAATGTGTAAATATTTTTACTTTCATCACAAGGCAAAGACATATAAAACATGAAAGACATATCAAACAAACAAAGTCAAAATAAGTAACTTCCCTACTCATTTCCCCTAAAGTTTCACTAATTTCCCCTAAGTGCTAGGTGTTTATTAAATTAAATGGATTCAGAGCATTTCTCTGACTTATGGAGGGACCGGACCCTCGGTCCAATAATTTATAAAGCCTAAATACTTAAGGCCATTCATTAATCATCATACCCATTCATAAATCATTCGTTCCCTTGATACGTTTTTCCTAATTAAAATCCTATTTTACTTAGGAAAATCACAATATTTTCCATAAAAGCCCTCTTTTTCACTTTAGCCTAAGTTTAAATACACACATCAAATGTTTTATACTTAGCGCTTTTCCATTTAATTATGTCATATTAACTACTAACATATTAATATATAAATCCCTTATAAAGATCTACCCACTCTCGTATTATCGTAACTATATAATAACCCCCAAATACTACATATCCCGCCCCTTTGGTTGAAATATAACCATAATTCATTTTAAATATGGATTAACTAGTTAAACAATAACTAATTAACAGCCTTGACCTCTCAACGCATTAAAAAGGGATTAATTAACCCTCACGGTTAATTAATAACCTTCTCAGCCAATCATGTCACCCTCGATACAATTAAAATACTCCTTAATTATATCGGGCTTGCCTATAATAAACCCCTGTCACTTCGTACCCCTGATAGTCGTTCGATCAAGTCCCCGAGATCCGATGGTTGTTGTGCATATTGCACGACCCTTTGTGTCTGCACATTAGTGTGCGATCACAAAGAGGTTTTGTGCATAGTACCTCCGCCATTCTTCATTCGTTCTATAGAATCACTGGCTCAAGGCCAAATACCGCCCCCTCTCCATAAGTGGTGTGATATAAACCACTTATCGCCTCCAAACTAAATGACAAAACATCATGTTGTTCGCTCATCGACATCACCCGTCTAAATCCCGAAACCTGCCAATCTTGACTTTGTATATAAAACAAAACAAATCATTTTCCTTGTTTTACTTTGTGACCTCGTACTCCCATGCAAACAAAACGTCGAGATAAACTAGCTTGAGCTTTCAACCGCCAACCAGCTTCAACCTTTGCAACCGACATCGCCTAGAGCCATCAAGCCACACCCAGTACCTGCATTCCATTGTCCAATCCCCAAAAGTAGGTATTTACCAATTTTCTATCAAGAAAACCCTGCAAATACTTGTTTTCCACTGCAAATTGATTAAAAAACTGAAATTCATCATAATTCTGTTACTGTTTTTGTAATTCAAGTCCTCCAAATCCCTGGTTTCACCAATTTTACAAAGAAAACCTCAGTTTCCTTTCTGAATCCATAAGAACCAGAATGGAAACCCCGATAGCCCTAAATGTTGCTCCCATTACCAACCTTTATTGTGATTTAGACTATCTACCTCTGGCAGATAAAGACTTTCAAATAAAAGACCTAACCACCGGTAAAAACCATTTGCAAGTCTTTTGCCAATGCTGCGATAATCATTTGAATGGATATGATGCCATGACACTGTGGGAATCCAATCTCCCAATGTACTTTCTCCTTGCTATGCATGTTTTCCTTGACATAATCCATCAGTACCATGCCACTTACGACCCCATCCACAGAGCAATCATGTCTCTCAACCAAACAGTCCTATTCACAATAACTGCAGACTCAATCAATGAGATGCTGCAATTTCCTTCTAGTCAAGCCTTCACCCCCATTTCCATTGGAAATTTACTTGAGAAATCAACTAAATTATCCCAATCTGAACTTAATCGCTTCTATCAGAATTTCATACATCAAAAATATCAGCCTAAAGATCCCCCTCCTTATATGAAAGTTTTCTTCATCAATACAGGTAAAATCATAGCTGACATGATAGCCGTAGTCATGGGATTCAACACTAGTGAGTATGTAGATGATTTGACCCTAGTGTTTATGTCTATCTTTACCCCCAGCCAGCCTCCTACTATCAAGTACGATTATGCCTCATTTATTGCTGAGAAAATTCATGACTAGTTCATGAGACTAGAGAATGAAAGGATTTTCAAGTTTTCCAGTTTCATATATCACCTCATCCTCTACTATTAATCAGATAAATTCCCATTTTCTATTAAGAAACTTGATACTAAGGGTAATCCAAGGTCTGTCATCTTTTGGACTTCCATCTTCCATAGTT
Organism: Pinus taeda; assembly: GCA_000404065.3. Taxonomy (NCBI): domain Eukaryota; kingdom Viridiplantae; phylum Streptophyta; class Pinopsida; order Pinales; family Pinaceae; genus Pinus; species Pinus taeda. The sequence goes on from APFE031098242.1 coordinate 42,060, forward strand.
TTTTTGCTTGCCCATATTCATATAATGAGTTCATTGATCAGTTTGTCCACTTAGTTACTACCTTGCTGACAGGGAATTCCCCTCCTTGGATTAGTGATGATATCAAAAGGATCCTCCAGGTTTCCAAATAGTACAGAGTAGGTGATTGGTATTTATGCCAAAATCACACAGAAATCAGGGTATATGGATGTGAGCTTGCCCCATTTAAGCTACCTAGATATGTTCCAATAAGACTATTTGCATTGGAATATTATGGAAAAATGATAAACTTGGATTTGATTCATTTTACTAAGGCCAAGAAGAAAGCACAACTCAGAATCAAGGATCACTTATGCCCTTTTGTCTACAACACTAGGGAAGCATGGAAAGAAGCAAAACAAATTCTAGAAGATGATATGAAATTAAACAAAAGTTTTGGTTGGACTCCATATGACCCCCATAGTTTCATCTGTGATAAAAGGATGAAAAATAGACTATCACCATACTTGCATCACATAATTCCAGAGATTGATCGATTTTCTAATATGGATGAATGGAAGGAAGGGACCCTAGTAGAAACAGATAGTGAGCAGGTCAACATAGAAAATGTAATGAAATATCTTGAAAAGACACTTGACCTAGATTCTTTTGGACAGGTTCAATTTGAGACTTCTCAAAAGTGAACATCAGGGATTAGTGCCTCAACATTTGATACCTCTCAAAGGCACTCACAGGAGACCAGTGCACCACTTGCAGAGACATCACAGGGAAGAAACAAAGATACCAGCACTCAAGCAACAGAACAATCAACCATGTCAAAATAGCCTGACACTTCTCAGGAGCAGGCTCACACACATGCTCACCCAACTCAAGTTAACATGGGAGAGCCCCCAATTTTGCAGACTCCTTTGAATGAGGAAAAGAACAAAAAGAGAGATAGGGAAGTAGCTACCCCTACCAGTGGCCCATTAGACCAGCCTGGTGCTAAGAGGCACAGGATAAATCCTCATTCAGAAGATGAATTTTTTTAATAAACAACAGAGAGTCAAAGAAAAGAAGGGGCAAACAGCCAACAGACTTACCCAGTAGGTGGGACACCTTCTAGCTCACAGAGACAGGAATTGGAAAGGAAACAGAGTGCTGAAGTGTCATCCTTCAGGCCTCCAGGAAATGTGAACTTAGATATTAAAAAGAAATTCAAAGAAATAAAAGCCATCAATGAACCATTAAGGGTACAGGTCGACAATCAGTATCTAAATATGGCTCCCACCAATCAAAATAGATTGATGTCAGCATACATCATTGAGGGAAAAATGCAAATGAGCTTCTTTAAGCCCAAAGTACAACAATCTTAGAAAATTATAGATTACCTTCAAACTGATTTTGAGATCATGGCCAAGGACATCCATCCCCTAGACCAAATTGAATTGCACAAGCAAACAGGGGAAATGGTGTATTCTACATTAACCAACAAAGCTATGATGGCCCAAAGATTAGAAAATTCCTTGAATAATACAATTTCTCAATTACAACTGGAAAGAGCCTCCTCACAGGCCAAAGATAATAGAATTAAATCATTGGAGGAGTTGGTTACTGGATTGGGTCACAACCCCAAGGATGTAAAGGCAGCAGAGGCCTTGATAAAAAAGAAAGATGAAGACATAGCTGCCTTAAGAAAGTAGTTAAAGTTGCCACGTTCAAGACATCCACAAACTACTGAAGTGATCCAAAAGAAATATGAAGAAGAGCTTATGGACTTAGTCCTCAAGCTTAATGAATAGTTGAAGGAGATTGAACAAGAGTTAGAAAAATCATTGAAGAGCAAGCAAGGAGAATGAACCTCTCAGCCTCCAAATGTGATACCAGTGGTCTCCATTGCAGTCCCCTCAACACTAGCAATGGCTCTAGCACCCAAAGTCCCTTTGGTCACAGCTGAAGAAATCATAGGTACAAGTACAGGAGCAACACTAGAAGGAACTTCAGGTTTGAGTACAGTTGAATAAATCAAATCCATGGAGCAGATGAAACTCTAGGATACTGAATTATAGAAGGTAAAAGAATAATTTGTTACCATAGAACATAAATATGATCTTTCAAAAATTAATTTTGCTGAAAAGGTGAGGGAGAATAAAGGCCTAGCTCAGTAGGTGAAAGCACTAGAAAAGGACCTCACCTTTGACAATCCCTTAACAGACATTAGGAATATTCTTTGGACCAACATCATTCAGTCAATAAATGATGCTTGACCATCAATACAAATAATTTTTGAACAAATTGATTTGGTAAAAGTAGTTCTTGAAGAAATCCAGAGAACTAAAGAAGAGCTAGGAGGAAAGCCTGAGGAAGCTATCAGGCTAATACATTTTTTGAACAGAAAAAATAAGTACCAACTAGAAGAGTTGGGCATTGAAGACAAAACTGGAACCATTCTAGAAGTCAAGAAGGTATTAACCAAAAGGTCTCTGATGCAGAATTTGGAAAGGAAATGCCAGAACATGCAAGAAAAAATTAATGATTTTATGCAGAAGTTTGGTATTTTGCAGAGCAAAGGACTTCCTAGTCCTTTAGTAATTAATGATAAACTGATGAGACACATAGACTATGTCGACAAGTTGTCTCAGTATGCAAATAATTAAGCTGGTTCATCAACTGGTACATCTACACCCAAGGCACTACCTACAGGCAGAGTTGTTTATGATAGTCTAGAGATTTTTTTTTTTTTCTTTTTATGTTGAACATAAGCTAAAGCATTTGTTTCTAGTTCAGCCTAATTTTTTTAAATACACAGAGGCTGATGAAATCTTCAGGAAACCTCAAAGGACCAAAATACCACAGGAAAAATGGTGGACAGATATGACAGAAATTTTGTTATTTATCCTTTGTAAAAAGGTCAATTTTCATTATTTACCATAGTCAATTGCGGTAAAAGAGGTTGAACAAGGATCATATAGGTAAAGAGCATCAGAACAGGTCAAAGTGTATCAGTAAGAAGATGAAAAGCAAAACAGCTTGCACAGAATCACAAAGAAGACAAAAAGATGCCCAATCATAGGGCCTGCCTCTAGCTCATTCACAAAAACAGGGACAACAAGCCATCAGTTTACTTTATCTTCTATTTTTGAGACCATCTGTCTCTACTTTTATGTAACATATAGTTAGTCATCCTAGAATATATCTCTCTTTTTTATGAGATATTTTATTGTAAAATCTTTGTATAAATACTCCCTCATTCAGAGTATTGAGGGTGGATTCTCAGACATTTCTATAGACTTAATATTTTGGAAAAGAAAAGCTATTGATCAACTGTTGTATGGCTGGATGGATGAAGAAATAAAGCAAGGGAATTTTTACAGGATTCATGTGTCAAACATTGGACAAATAAGTATTTTATATCTCATGTGTTATTGTTTTCTGGTTTATTTCATTTGTGTTCATATCTGAATATTAAAACGAAAAAGTATAATTCAGAAAGTGCTTAATTGAAATTTGTTTTTAAAATCGTTTTTATTCTAAATGTTTTCTTCTAAACCATCATAGGCAAGGAATTATTAACTGCTCTTTTCTTCTTAGTTTATCATTATGGTCATTTAATAAGAAATTCTTAATTGCTTTTTATTAGTGATCATTCATTTTCCCTCCTTTGAAACTTGTTGAAGGATTCTTAATTTCCCTTCATCCCTTTCAAAAACATTCCATTCTTTCAAGTTACCATTTGTTCCCTGTTTAGCTATCTTGCCCCGTGAAGCCTTCCTTTGTAGAACTATTCAAATCCAATTTATCCATCTGCAGTTGACTCCATAGCCCAATGGCCTGATCTACTTTGTTCTATCCATCTGCTTTTGAATTCCACCACCAAACATAATCAAAACCACCCCAAAGCTTTCATAACTAACCTAATATCTTGTAAAACAAAGCTAAATCTTAAAGAGAGAGCCCTCTCTGAGTATAGATTGGATAGATTATGTATTTAAAAGTAGGTTTTTGGTTACCTTGGACCCCTTTCCCTCTTCTTACAACTTCAGGGAAAATCTAAGTGATAGCATAGTGGTGACTCCACTAGGAAGACCAATTCCTCAGTTAAATAAGTCTTTAAGAAAGTTTAAATCCTAAATCTAAAGCATCTTAAAGAAACCATAGAAGTTGTTTGTTGATATCAATTAAGAAAAACCAAAAACCAAACCTAAAAACCTAGCTTCAGAAGTGACTCGTTACACTAGAGCTAATCCTGATCCTAATTCCCCACAAGTGTTTGAGAACCCCAATCCGATCCCCAGAATTCTTAGGACACAAGAATGTCAAGAAAGTCCTGCCAGTTCTCGGCCCACCCTCAAATCAAGATCCTGTCTTGTTAGGTGGATTTACCTTGAAGACCAACCTTTTGATGAATACTTTGAAACATCTTTGTTTAGGACTTCATTTGATTATGAATTAATTGACTTAGTCCTAGACCCAGTATTCAACGAAGAATTACAGCTTGAAGTTGTCAGTTTGTCAATTGATAGACATTTGTAGAACTCAATACAATCTGATCTTACCTCTGAAGGAACACCCAATCCCTCTATAATTACTACTACCTTTGCAACCTCATCACCATTTCCTGATACATCTCAACACCAAACCACTCCACAACCGACCACCCCTTCTACTCCTCCATCCACAACCCAGACATCCACTGCTATCCCAACCCTAGCTGTTGTTTCATCATTACCTACAACAATGGCAAACAGATATGCCCCCCTCGTATTACCAACAAACCTAGGTGCCATGCTCGAGGATTACCAAAGTAAGATCACTCCATTCAATGATACTGGTACCTATACAGCCCAACAACACACCGGAAAGGTAACTGACTTCTTTGAAATATATGAAATAGATGCTAATGATGTACGAATGAGAATATTTGTTCAGAGTTTAACTGGGGAAGTCAGAACCTGGTTTAGAGCTCTAGCAACAAAATGTATAGACACTCTAGAAACTCTTTATAGGAAATTCCTGAACTGATGGGAGAAAAAAGAAAGATCCTCTTCAAATTTTATCAGAGTATGAAAACCTAAAGAGAGGAGCGCAAGAAACTGTGCAGGATTACTGTACTAGGTTCAACAATGTCTATAAAGCCATCCCTCAAAACCTTAGACCTCCACCTGATTTAGCTTTAATCAAATTCCCCAATGAATTTGATTCTGACATGGCCTTCCAGCTAAGCGAATGAGCTCCTCGCACTTTGGAAGATATGAAAAGCATAGCTGTTAGTGTTGAAGCCAACCTGATGTCTAAAACAACCAAGGTTAGGAGTGAAAGGAGAATACCATTGAAAGAAGAATCCTCACCATTTGAACAGAAACTGGATGTTATAATTAAAGGGATGGATAGGCTAGGAGATAGAGTGGAAACAATTGAAAGGAAAGCTCCTTGGGATGGTCAGCCAACCAACACAAGGAGAAATCCTAATTTTATAAAAAATCAAAACCAAAAAGCTGGGAAGATTGGTCCTGACCAAGACATTGGACTCCCTTTCCAGGAGAATTATGCAGAAGGCTCAAACTCTAAAGAACCTGAAGATGACACTCAAATAAATCTGATGGGACTAAATAATGAAAGAGAAGTTTTCTTAACCCAAGAGGATCAAGAGGCCCACATTCTTAAACAATTTCAAACTCAATTAGGTGAATCATTCGACTTTAGGGAGGGATACGACACAACCATCTATGAGGTGCATAAGCAATACAACCTAAGGAGTAGAAGAATTGATATTCCTGAAGCCAATAAACAAAAGGCTCCAAAACAACCCATAAAAGGTAAGACAATCACTACACCTGTACATATTCTTTCTATATCAAATAATAACCCTTCTAACCCCATCATTGAAGATGTCTCTGACAATCAACCAAATAATAAACAACCCTCCACTTCTCTTCTTTCCAAGGGAAATGTGGAAGAACCTCCAAAAGTTGATTTAGGAGAAACTGCAAATCATAACCCCACTCTTGAAAAGGAGAAAAATATAGAAAATAGAGAGAATCCTACTGTTCAAAACCCAATAGCCCAAACAGAAAAACCTTTCAATTTGGAAACTGAAGTAGGCAAGCTAAAAATTGTTGTTCCATTGTCTGAATTAGCTAAACATGATGCTTACTGAAGTCAAATCAACAGATCATTTAAAATCACTTGAACTGAAGACTCAATCGATGTTTTTGATGACCAGCCATAATTAATCTTTGGCCCAGAAGTAAATGGAAAACCATTAGAAGGAGGAATTCCTCCTTTCTATGTGAGCTTAAATATACATGATAAGATTCTTCACAATGCCATGTTTGATTCTAGGGCATCTCAAAACCTAATGCCCAAGTCTATAATGGAAAAATTAGACATAGACATCACTAGACCATACAAAGATCTCTTTTCTTTTGATTCTAGTCAGGTGACATGTTTAGGATTGATAAAAGACTAGTGTGTATCATTGGTTCAATACCCTGCAAAAATGATTTTAATGGATATAGTGCTAGCAGATATGGTATGTTATTGTCCAGATCCTTGGGTGCTAAGTTTCTGGGATCTTCTCAATTGGACATGTCCTATGCTACTATCTCTGTTTTCGACCAATCTAAGAAGATATACAGAGAAACATTGATGAAATATGTAGTAAGTAGCCAGGAAAAATCACAAAATTTCCCCATCTACTCCGTACACTCTGATATGGACTCATTTATTCTTTATAATGTAGAAACCAATCCCCCCAACACTTCAGGAGTTTTAGCAGTAGAACCAAAAGAACTTAAAAAAGAAAAATCAAGTGTTCACGTCCAGGAAATCTTAGAAAACAAAGAAATATCAGATAACAACGAAAAACCAAATAAGAATGAAAAACTAGATTCCATTGTTAAACAAATTCCTACCACCCTTGACACCAATTATGAGCATGACATTCTGTGGAATTTAGAATTTGATGGCTCAGTCAATAAATTAGGGGCAAGAGCAGGAGTTTTGGTGTACAATATAGAAAATGACCATGCTAAAGGCCATGCCTACAGATTAAATTTTAAGTGCACCAATAATATGGCAGAGTATGAAGCTCTCTTGCTAGGTCTTAAACTTGTTAAAAGATTGGGAGCAATCAGAATATCTGTCATAGGAGATTCTAAATTAATCATTAAACAGATCAAAGGGAAATATTTAGCTAGGGATCCTAGACTAGGATATTATAGAGGGACAGTCATAGAGATTCTTAATACTTTTTTGGAAACTCAGCTTGCTACAATCCCTAGAAAACACAATATGCAAGCGCATAGCCTGGCAATGTTTGCCAGCACCTGCAAATTACCTTTCAAACCTAAGCATTAGTTTACTACTGAAATTAGGCACAGGCCAGCCATCCCTCATAATCTGAAGAACTGGTAGGTTTTCGATAGTGATGAGCAGATTAATAACTTTTTAACTTTAGATGAAGAATTTTCTAACAGTGACATAGATGTTGATACCGTCATTAACTCTAATCAAATAGATGAGGTAGAAACAAACATTTCAGAAGAGAGTTCAATTCAAATGCTTCATCCCACAAAATTCACACAAAAGGAAGTACAAGACGTAAAACAAATGGACCTTGATGAGATAATTGAAGAAGAAATAGAGGTTATTAACTTAAAAGACAATCATCTGCCTAATGGATTAACTCCTCTAGAAGATCTCTTTGATTCCAATGACATTCCTAAGAAACCAAAGATGGAACCATTGAAAAGCAGATATTGAGGAATAAAAATTAGGTACAGAGGAAAATCCAAAGATGATAAAACTATCAAAGTCTTTACCTCCTGACCAGAAGTTAAAGTATGTTGAACTCATGAGAGAATTCCAGGATGTCTTTGCCTGGAGTTATGAGGATTTGAAATCACATGACACTCCATAATTCAACATAGAATACCTCTGAAAGAAAATCAGAAGTCCTTTAAACAAAAACTCAGAAGAATCAACCCTGTAGTATTACCATTGATTGAAAAGGAAATTAAACGTATGTATGAAGCAGGGATTATTGCCCCTATTAAATTTTTAGAGTGGGTGTCTAATTTAGTACCTACTAGGAAGAAAACTGGGGAAATAAGATTGTGTGTTGATATGAGAAATGTGAATAAGGTTTCTCTGAAAGATAACTACCCTTTACCCAAGATGGATCATATTTTACAAAGGGTAGTAGGTTCCTCTAGAATTTCACTTTTAGATGGGTTTTTAGGGTATAACTAGATCCTGGTTCATCTTGATGACTAAGAAAAAACTGTTATTACAACACCATGGGGCATATTTATGTACATCAAAATGCCATTTGAACTCAAAAGCGTAGGAGCAACTTTCCAAAGGGCAATGAACATTGCATTTGCCAAAGACATTCATGATTTTCTTGTTATATATCTGGATGATCTAACTGTTTTTTCTAAATCATATCAACAACACTTGGACCATCTCAGACAAGTCTTCTTAAAATGAAGAAAATATGGTATTTATTTGAATCCAAAGAAGTCCTTGTTTGGTTTGGAGGAAGGTAAACTTTTGGGCCACATCATTTCTAAAGATGGCATTCGAGTTGACCCTGCGAGAATCAAAACTATTCTACAAATACCTCATCCAAGAAGTATCAAAGAACTTCAAGCTTTCTTAGGGAAGATAATTTTTTTGAGAAGATTCATATTTAACTTAGCAGAACTCTTTAGATTACTAAATAACATGCTTAAAAAGGATTACAGTATCAAATGGACAGTAGAGGCCAAGAAATCATTTGAAGAAATCAAAATGGCCTTAACCAGAACACCAGTCCTAACCAGTTCACAATTTGATAGAGACTTCATAATTTTTTCTTTTGCATTATAACACACCATAGCAACTGTTTTGTTACAAAAGGATGATCAAGGATGTGAGAAACCTATAGCCTTTTTAAGTAAAGCACTCAGACATGTATCATTAAAATAAAAAATAATGGAGAAGCAAGATTTTGCATTAGTAAAAGCCATTAAGGACTTTAGATTTTACATATTATACTCTCACGTGATAGCCTATGTGCCTAATGCAATTGTCAAAGACATCCTGACTCAGGATGGAATTGAGGGCAAAAGAGGTAAATGGATTGCTACCATCTTAGAGTATGATATAGAGATAAAACCTACAAAACTGATAAAAGGATAGGGATTGGCCAAACTCATGGCATAAACTAATTGTCAAGCCCTGGAAATAAATGAACTAGATGACGAACAGGAGATGGTGACTGGAAAAATTAGTCAGGCATTTTCAGACTCACCTTGGTATGTTGATGTAATTTACGTTTTACAAAGCCTGCAGGCTCCTCTAGGGTTATCCAGAACAAAGAATAGGTCTTTAAAAATGAAAGCTTCAAAGTTTTGTATCTTAGATAATACTCTTTTTTGGAAAAATCATGAAGGAATTTTATTGAATTGTTTGTTAAAAGATGAAGCTGACAAGGCTCTCCAAGAATTTCATGCAGGAGACTGTGGTGGGCACCTCTATTGGAAGTCAACTACAGATAAGATCCTAAGGGCTGGATTCTATTGTCCAACCTTGTTTATAGATGTGAAGAAATTTGTCACTTCTTGCCATAAATGTCAAATTTTTGAAGGCAAGAGAAAACTGTTACCTTTACCTATGAAACCCATTTCCACTGAGAAACCTTTTCAACAATGGGGTCTTGCTTCATTGGAGAAATCCATCCACCCTCTTCAGGCCAACACAAATGGATACTCACTGCCATTGACTATTTTACCAAATGGATAGAGGCCATCCCCTCCAGACAGGCTAATGACACAGTGAACATAGGTTTCCTAGAGACCAATATATTGTCCAGATTTCGCTTCCCTACTAAAATCATTACTGATAATTCTACAACATTCAAATAAAAGAAAATGGTTAGTTTCTATAACAAGTATAACAACGCATTAGGGCATTCTACAACCTATTACCCTCAAGGGAACGGGCTAGAAAAATCTTCTAACAAGAGTCTCATTAATATCATCAAAAAAATGTTGGAGGAAAATAAGAAGACTTGGCATAAGAAACTGATAAATGCACTATGGGCAGATAGACTTACAACCAAAAAGTCCATTGGAACCAGTCCTTATGAGTTAGTATATGGCATGGAGGCTGTATTTCCTTCATCATTAGGAGTTCCTGTTATGAAAATACTTCAAGAAGCTCAAGTGGAACCTAATGATATTGAAAGAAAGATAAACTAGACCATCAATTTACAACAGACTAAAGAGGAGGTGTACTAAAGATCCCAAGTGTTGCAGGAGAAGCTCAAGAAGATATTTGACAAAAGAACCAAGGCAAAAGATTTCTACCTTAGAGATAAAGTGTTAAGATGGGATTATAGGAGAGAGGATAAGGGGAAACATGGGAAGTTTGACTTCCTATGGAAGGGACTATACATCATCTGTGCTTTCCAAGGAAACAATGCATATTTTCTCAAAAACTTAGATGGTACAGAAGTTGAAGAAGGGCCAGTCAATGGTCGGATTTTAAAACATTACTTTGATCCTACTTACTAATGTTACCCTGATTCTTAACATGTACATACTATATCCTTTGTATTGTCAAAGTTTTGATTGGACAATAACTTGTTGGAGTTGAAGCCCGAAGACAAGGCCCTAAGCTTCATGAGTATCACTGTCATACATACAATAAAGCAGTAAGCACAAGAAGACTGCAGAACAAAATCAAAGTCATTCAGAGGCCTCTGATTTACTGTTCTTGACTTTTCACCAGGAAAATCCATCCCCAAGTGGAGCCACTGTTATGCCCCTATACCAATAGGTGCCATATATCATGATTGACTTGATGAACTATGTAATATGTTCATACCTTTACTTATTGCAAAGGTTTTCCATATTTGTAAAAAATAAAAAAATTTAAAAAATATAAAGAGGGTATACCCTAAAAGAAAAATCAAAGGGTAAAAAGAATAAAAAATGGTCAAAAAATGAAAAGAAAATGAATGCTAACGAAAAGAAAGGCCAATAAAGTGTGCAAATCTAAATGCCACTACTTTTTCACTTTTATGTAATAAACAATTGTGTGCAGCTTGTCACTTATGCCACAATCCATGAATAGTCAAAAAATTTAAACTTGGCTAGTTCATATTTCAATTTCATGTTGTAGAAATAGAGAATAAGATCTGACCAAACAGTATAATCTTGGCAGAGAAGTAGATAGGTAGATTAAAAAAGGAGCTCAACAGTTTAATCTGAGCCCTTGGATGTAATAAGTGTAGACTTAGATATGCATTACCATGTAAAAGAAATTTTTTTTTGATAAGGGTTTGCCAGTCTAAGTGCACCCTAATAAAGATGTAAAAATGCTAGGTTAAGTAGGTATGATAGGTAGTTGATGGTTGCAGAACAACATATGATGAATGATAAGTGTAATTGTGTAAATATTTTTACTTTCATCACAAGGCAAAGGCATATAACACATGAAAGACATATCAAACAAACAAAGTCAAAATAACTGACTTCCCTACTCATTTCCCCTAAAGTTTCACTAATTTCCCCTAAGTGCCAAGGTATTTATTAAATTAAAGGGGTTCAGAGCATTTCTCTGACTTCTGGAGGGACCAGACCCTCCGCCCAATAATTTATAAAGCCTAAATGCTTAATACCATTCATTAATCATCATACCCATTCATAAATCATTCATTCCCTTGATAAGTTTTTCTTAAGTAAAATTCTATTTTATTTAGGAAAATTATAATATTTTCCATAAAAACCCTCTTTTTCACTTTAGCCTAAGTTTAAATACACACATCAAATGTTTTATACTTAGTGCTTTTCCATTTCATTATGTCATATTAACTACTAACATATTAATATATAAATCCCTTATAAAGATCTACTCGCTCCCGTATTATCATAACTATATAATAATTCGAAAATACTACATATCCCGCCCCTTTGGTTGAAATATAACCATAATACATTTTAAATAATGATTAATTAGTTAAACAGTAACTAATTAATAGCCTTGACTCCCCGTTGCATTAAAAAGGGATTAATTAACCCTCACAGTTAATTAATAACCTTCCCAGCCAATCCTGTCACCTCCGATACGATTAAAATAATCCTTAATTATATCGGGCCCACCTATATTAAACCCTTGTCACTTCATACCCCCGATATGCATTCGATCAAGTCCCCGAGATTCAACGGCTATTTTGCATATCGAACAATCCTTTGTGAGCGCATGTTAGTGCGTAATTGCACAGCGGTTTTGTGCACAGTACCTCCGCCATGCATCATTCATTCTATGGAATCGCTGGCTCAAGGCCAAATACTGCCCCCTCTCCATAAGATGTGTGATATAAACCGCTTATTGCCTCCAAACTAAACGAAAAAACATCACGTCGCTCGCTCGTCGACGTCACTCGTCTAAATCCTGAAACCCGCAAATCTTGACTTTGTATATAAAATAAAACAAATTATTTTCATTGTTTTACTCAGTGACCTCGTACTCCCATGCAAACAAAACGTCGAGGTCAACTAGCTTGAGCTTTCAACCGCCAACCAGCTTCAACCATTGTAGCCAACGTCGCCCAGAGCCATCCACCCACACCCAGTACCTGCATTCCATTGTCCAAAACCCCAAAAGCAAGTATTTACCAATTTCCTATTAAGAAAACCCTACAAATATATGTTTTCCACTACAAATTGATTAAAAAACCAAAATTCATCATAATTCTGTTACTGTTTTTGTAATTCAAGTCCCCCAGATCCCTAGTTTCACCAATTTTACAAAGAAAACATCAATTTCCTTTCTGAATCCACAAGAACCAGAATGGAAACCCTGATATCCTTAAACATTGCTCCCATTACCACCCCTCATCATGATTTAGACTATATGCCTCTGGCAGATAAAGACTTTCAAATAAAAAACCTCACTATTGGTAAAAAACATCTGCAATTCTTTTGCCAATGCCACGATAATCATTTGAATGGCTATGATGCCATGGGACTGTGGGAATCCAATCTGCCAATGTACTTTCTCCCCATTGTACATGTTTTCCTTGACATAATCCATCAATGCCATGCCAATTATGACCCCATTCACAGAGCAGTCATGTCTCCCAACCAAACAGTGTTATTCATAATAACTACAGACTTAATCAATGAGATGCTGCAATTTCATCCTAGTCAGGCCCTCACCCCCATTTCCATTGGAAATTTACTTGAGAAATCAACTAAATTATCCCAATCTGAATTTAATCGTCTTTGTCAAACTTTCATACAACAAAAATATCAGCCTAAAGATTCCCCTCCTTATATGCAAGTTTTCTTCAAAAATACAGGTAAAATCATAGTTGACATGATAGCTATAGTCATGGGATTCAACACTAGTGAGTATGTAGATGAATTGACCCTAGTGTTGATGTCTATCTCTACCCTCGGCCAACCTCCTGCTATCAAGTACGATTAAGCCTCATTTATTGTTGAGAAAATTCATGACTAGTTCATGAGACTGGAGAATGAAAGGGTCTTCAAGTTTCCCACCTTCATATATCACCTCATCCTCTACTATAAATCAGATAAATTTCCATTTTCTATTAATAAACTTGATACTGAGGGTAATCCAAGGTCACTCATCTTTTGGACTTCCATCTTCCATAGATCTTTTGCTTTCCCATATTCATATAATGAGCTCATTGATCAGTTTGTCCACCCAATTACTACCTTGCTGACAGGGAATTCCCCTCCTAGGAATAGTGATGATATCAAAAGGATCCTCCAGCTCTCCAAATAGTACAGAGTGGGTGATTGGTATTTATACCAAAATCACACAGAAATCGGGGTATATGGATGTGAGCTTGCCCCATTTAAGCTACCTAGATATGTTCCAATGAGTGTTTGCATTGGAATATTATAGACAGATGATAAACTCAGATTTGATTCATTTTACTAAGGCCAAGAAGAAAGCACAACTTAGAATCAAGGATCACTTAGGCCCTTTTTTCTGCAACACTAGGGAAGCATGGAAAGCAGTAGAACAAATTCTAGAAGATGATCTGAAATTAAACAAGAGTTTTGGTTGGGATCCATATGACCCCCATAGTTTCATCTGTGATAGAAGGATGAAAAATATACTATCACAATACTTTCATCATAGAATTCTAGAGATTGAGCGATTTGCTCATATGGATGAATGGAGTGAAGGGACCCTAGTAGATTCAGATAGTGAGCAAGTCAACATAGAAAATGTAATGAAAGATCTTGAAAAGACACTTGACCTAGATTCTTTTGGACAAGTGCAATTTGAGACTTCTTAAAAGTTAGCATCAACGATTAGTGCCTCAACAACTGATACCTCTCAAAGGAACTCACAGGAGACTAGTGCACCACATGCAGAGACATCACAAGGAAGAGACAAAGATACCAACACTCAGGCAACAAAACACTCAACCATGTCAAAACAGCCTGAAACTTCTCAGGAGCAAGCTCACACACATGCTCACCCAACTCAAGTCAACATGGGAGAGTCCCCAAATTTGCAGACTTCTCTAAATGAGGAAAAGCACAAAAAGAGAGACAGGGAAGTAGCTACCCCTATCAGTGGCCCATCAGACTAGCCTGGTGCTAAGAGGCACAGGATAAATCCTCATTCAGAAGAGGAATTTTTTGAAGAAACAATAGAGAGTCAAAGAAAAGAAGTGGCAGATAGCCAACAAACTTTTCTAGCAGGTGGGACACCTTCTAGCTCACAGAGACAGAAACTGAAAAGGCAACAAAGTGCTGAAGTGTCATCCTTTAGGCCTCCAGGAAATGAGAACTTAGATATTAAAAAGAAATTCAAAGAAATAAAAGATAGGAATGAACCATTAAGGGTACAGGTCTAAAATCAATATCTAAAGATGGCTCCCACCAATTAGAATATATTGATGTCAGCATATGACATGAAGGAGGGAAAAATGCAAATGAGGCTCTTTAAGCCCAAAGTACAACAACCTCAGACAATTGCAGATTACCTTCAAACTGATTTTGAGATCATGGCCAAGGACATCCATCCCCTAGACTAGATTGAATTACACAAGAAAATAGGGTAAATGGTGTATTCTACATTAACCAACAAAGCTATGATGAACCAAAGATTAGAAAATTCCTTGAATAATACAACTGCTTAATTACAGCTGGAAAAAACCTCCTCACAGGCCAAAGATAATAGAATTAACTCATTGGAGGAGTTGGTTATTGGATTGGGTCACAACCCTAAGGAGGTAAAGGCAACGAAGGCCTTGATAAAAAGGAAAGATGAAGACATAGCTGCCTTGAGAAAGCAGTTAAAGTTGCCACCATCAAGACATCCACAAACTGATGAAGTGATCCAAAAGAAATCTGAAGAAGAGCTTATGGACTTAGTCCTCAAGCTTAATGAATAGTTGAAGGAGACTAAACAAGAGTTAGAAAAATCATTGAAGAGCAAGCAGGGAGAATCAACCTCTCAGCCTCCAAATGTGATACCAGTGGTCTCCACTATAGTCCACTCAAAACTAGCAACGACTCTAGCACCCAAAATCCCTTTGGTCACAGATGAAGCAATCACAGGTACAAGTACAGGAACAACACCAACAGGAACTTCAGGTTTGAGTACAGAGGAATTAATCAAATCCATGGAGGAGATGAAACTCCAAGTCATTGAATTACAAAAGGTAAAAGAACAGTTTGTTACCTTAGAATAGAAATATGATCTTTCAAAAATTAATTTTGCTGAAAAGATGAGGGAGAATAAAGGCCTAACTCAGCAGGTGAAAGCACTAGAAAAGGACCTCACCTTTGACAAGCCTTTAATAGACATTAGGAAGATTCTTTGGACCAACATCACTCAGTCAATAAATGATGCTTGGCCATTAATACAAATAATTTTTGAACAGATTGATTTGGTAAAAGTAGCTCTTGAAGAAATCCAGAGAACTAAAGAAGAGCTAGGAAGAAAGCCTGAGGAAGCTATTAGGCTAATAAAATTTTTTAACAAAAAAAATAAGTACCTCCTAGAAGAGCTGGGCATTGAAGGCAAAACTGGGACCATTCTAGAAGTCAAAAAGGTATTAACCAAAAGGTCTCTGATGCAGAATTTGGAAAGGAAATGCCAGAACGTGCAAGAAGAAATTAATGATTTTATGGAGAAGTTTGGTATTTTGCAGAGCAAAGGACTTCCCATTCCTTTAGTAATTAATGATAAATTGATGAGACACATAGACTATGTCGACAATTTGGCTTAGTATGAAAATAATCAAGCTGGTTCATCAGCTAGTGCATCTGCACCCAAGGCACTACCTACAGGCAGAGTTCTCTATGACAGCCTAGAGAACCTTTTTTATGTTGAACATGAGTTAAAGCATTTGTTTCCAGTTTAGCCTAATTTTGTTAAATACACAAAGGCTGATGAAATCTTCAGGAAACTTCAAAGGACTAGAATACCACAGGAAAAATGGTGGATAGATATTGCAAAACTTTTGTGATTTATCCTTGGTAAAAAAGTCAATTTTCATTATTTACCATAGTCAATTGTGGTAAAAGAGGGTGAACAAGGATCAAACAGGTAAAGAGTATCAGAATAGGTCAAAGTGTATCAGTAAGAAGATGAAAAGAAAAATAGCCAGCACAAAATTACAAAGAAGACAACAAGATGCCCAATCATAGGGCCTACCTCCATCTCATTGACAAAAACAGGTACAACAAGCCATCAGTTTACTTTATCTTCCATCTTTGATACCATCTGTCTCTACTTTTATGTAGCATATAGTTAGTCATCCTAGAATGTATCTCTCTTTGTTATGAGACATTTTATTGTAAATTTTTTGTATAAATACTCCCCCATTCAGAGTATTGAAGGTGGATTCTTAGACATTTCTATAGACTTATTATTTTGGAAAAGAAAAGCTATTGATCAACTTTTGTATGGTTGGTTGAATGAAGAAATAAAGCAAAGGAATTTTTACAGGATTTATGTGTCAAACATTGAACACATAGTATTTTATATCTCATGTGTTATTGTTTTCTGGTTTAATATTTCACTCGTGTTCATGTTTGAATGTTAAAATGAAAAAGTATAATTCAGAAAGTGCTTAATTGCAATATGTTTTTAAAATCATTTTTATTCTAAATGTTTTCCTATAAATTATCATAGGCAATGAATTCTTAACTGCTCTTTTCTTCTTAGTTTATCATTATGGTCATTTAATAAGAAATTCTTAATTGTTTTTTATTAGTGATCATTCATTTTCCCTCCTTTGAAACTTGTTGAAGGATTCTTA
Source organism: Pinus taeda (assembly GCA_000404065.3). Taxonomy (NCBI): domain Eukaryota; kingdom Viridiplantae; phylum Streptophyta; class Pinopsida; order Pinales; family Pinaceae; genus Pinus; species Pinus taeda. Next base: position 59,329 of record APFE031098242.1, read on the forward strand.
ACTGCCCTTCATCCCTTTCAAAAACATTCCATATTTCAAGTTACCATTTGTTCCCTGTTTAGCTATCTTGCCCTATGAAGCCCTCCTTTGTGGAACTATTCAAATCTACTTTAGCCATCTACATTTGACTCCATAGCCCAATGGCCTGATCTACTCTGTTCTATCCATCTGCTTTTGAATTCCATCACCAAACACAATCAAAACCACAAGGCTTTCATAACTAGCCTAATATCTTGTAAAACAATGCTAAATATTAAAGAGAGAGCCCTCTCTGAGTACAAATTGGCTAGATTCTGTACTTAAAAGTAGGTTTGTGGTTACCTCAGACCCCTTTCCCTGTTCTCACAACTTTAGGGAAAATCTGAGTGATAACAAAAACATTGAAGGAAAAATTGCTATATGGACAATGAATAATGATGGCTCTTGAAGGTTGGTTCAAGAGGGAGAGTATCACCTCACATTAAAGATAAGTATCTCTTGACTTATGATGCCCCTCTATCTTTTTATTTTTGTCTAGAATTATAAATATGATTATTGTTTTGATCATTACTTATACTTCCTGCATGTATATTTGAGTATTTAGATGTTTCTAACCTCCTTGATGAGATATAATAAGAGGATCCTTCTTCAAGATCATTTGAGATGCAGGAAAGAAAAGCTAGAGCTGGAAAAGATAAGGAGGAAATTGATGAAAAGATGACTAAGTGCTACATGTTGCCTATGTTAAATAAAATGATGCACACATATTTGAATATACATGGTATATTATTTCAATATTATGGAAGGGTAATCCCTAAGGTATTATGATAATTTCTCCTTCTCAAATGGTTCATGCATGCATATGAAAGTGATTTGAGTTCATGATTATTATGATGAAATGGTGCACTTGATATTGAAAAAGTATCTTACATAATGAACTTCTTGATTCTATGAGGCTACTTAATATTGATCATTGAAATATTGGTATATTTTATCATTGATCATTTTTGGATATCTTGATTCCATAAAAGGCTAGAACCTTAATTCCAGTAGATGGTAACTTGATACTATTGATATTGTTTGTGAAAAGCATAGTAGCCATGATGATAGAAGTGTAACAATAAGATTGGTATTCATGATATTTTGTTAGCCATGGTTATGTTTTTATGTGCTTAGTGATTATGACATATGGTAAAATTGAATGCCCTAGCTTATTGGATTGAGTTATGAGGCAAATAATTAATGTTGTGATCAAGATTTTTGAAACGTGCTCTTATTAGCTATTTGACACTAACCCTTGATGAAATATTGATGTCATGATGTCATAGATGATGTCAATATATATGACCATGATGAATATGTGGATATAGTCTAACTTTATGATATAATAGATATGATGATGCATGACAGTATTATAGACATGTTGATGGCATGAATGAAGATGACTGAAGTGGATTCCCATTCAGATGGAGAAACTCTCCATAAGATCCCTTCTCCTATTATCATTATATACTCTTTATTGATAAAGTATAATTTATGGGCATGAATAATTCAAATATCTAACATTGTTGATCTGCATCAAAATTATGATCTAAGGAGAGAGAGAGTTTTCCCTTTCTTTAAGCCTCAGTCACAAGAAAGAAGGCTCATAGGTGTGAATGTAGCTTCTTAGCCACATGGAAATGAGGTCAAGGGTGTGATTGTAGTCTCCCAACCACTCACAGAGAAGGTCTATGGGTGCGATTATTCCTGGTGGACACAAAAATGAATTTTTGTCAATGAGATCAGATATTCACTTGAAGGATGTCAGTCCTACAGATGTGGAGAAGACATAAAAAATATTTGTGAGCTAGAAATTTTGATTTTTTTTCTATAATATGAATATATATACTGAACTTGTGTTTGCAGGTGACTGGGACATGCATACAAATATGACATTATGTTTAAAGTTTGTGCTACAAGAGTTTGACATGATTTGGTTGATTGATATAGATAGCAGTGTTTGGAGTTTTGATATGATGCTTGATAATGACTTAGAATTTTGACTTGATGTTGAGATATGTTCTGGACTATAGATCTCTCTATGATAGAAAATATGGGATTTGACCTGATGAATAATGATTTGATTTGACGATGGATGATTTTCCTTGATGAGAATGGTATATGAACTTCCAATTACTAATATTGATATTCAATAATGGTTTTGTATTGGCCTCCTCATTCTTAGCACATTGGTTGAAGTATTGGAAATTAAGATTCAATATGACGATATCTCCATGAATGGTTGAACCTGCATGACTTATCCTTGGTGCATGCATTTGCATCTAGTGACTTGTATTATGATCATGAGGATGACTTGATGAAATTTGGATTGTTATGATAATAGATGAAGTCATGACTTGATGAGAGATCTACTTGTCAGTTGGTATAAAGAATCTGAATACTATGATATTGTGATGATATTGATATTGGTTCTGATCTAGCATCTAAAATTTGATAAGATTACTTAGTTGATTTGATTGTACAATATTGTGAGTCTAAGCGTATTGGTTTGGAAAAGTATTAGGTTTTCAAAGAGCACTATCTGAAGCAAGCTTCTTGATCAATATATGTCTCCATTAACAGTTATCCTCTGAAGCCAAGATGACGTGTTGATCCAAACCTCTACTTCAGAAGCGTTCCAAGGTATGAATTTGATTTTGAATTTGGCTTTATATGTTGATGGTCTAATCTTGACAGGAAATGAGCCTATGATAATCTAAGTAAGAGGGATATGACTTCTGAATCTTGAAATACTGAATCATGGCATGATGAATCAATTAGTGAAGTTGGGAAAATAAAATCTTTATTGCAAAGCTTTTGAAGAAGTATTGGAAAGTGGAAATTCAAATCCTTGGGCACTCCAAATGAATTTCAAGAAGTTGTGAAGAGATATTGTTGAACTTGACTTAGAAACTGACAGTTGATTGAAGCATTAAAGTTTCATTTTGAACATCCATCTGTATATATACATGATGTGCATAGAACCTGAGTCGATTCATGATTGAGCCGCTTCATTCACATTGAGTTGCTACCTATCATCCTTAAAATTAATTACATGAGACAATCCTCCTATGGCATGTGACTACTTGGGTGTACTGATGATGATTAAGATCGTTATTGATGAGATGGGCACATTTGGATGCTGCCTTAATATGAGATCCATAATGAAATCTTAGATAAGAGTTCCATAGCATGACTGAGGTTGAGCATGATGTTGCTAACATGACTATCCATGTGGTAAGATGAAGAAGCTCCTTGGAGAGCTGTCTAAGTAGGATCTAGATATCACATGGATACATTATGATGAAAAAATGTGGGAACTGATTGGAAGAGAATCCCACATATAGCTGGGACTGAGATACCTTTATATATGGAGTTAGTGATGTTATATGAAACAAACCCAAACTTATGGTTGGGACCTCCTTGAGAGGGAGGATGACTATGGTATCCTTTTTGCGATATATATGATTATTTATGTTCTAATATGATATTTGATTTGATGTCCTATATGAATAAGAGACAACTGCTATTGAGACATGGTTACCAGATATGATCATGATGATATGTTTCTAATCTACAAAGAGTGGGACCGATTGAGATCACTCAGCCAACTATTCCTCCCCTATTTGAGCTCTCAGTGTGTGGAATTGAGATAGAGTGCTCCTCAGGTTGATGGAACTCTGAAAAATAGGGTATCACCCCTATCTGTTACCCATAGGGTTGGACTAGTATCTCACCTTATCTTGGTCTTTGCAGAGTATACCCAAGTTGGCATCATCCCCACAAGCAGGGCTTGTTGGGATTGTCCCTCCCCATTTTCCCAATGGGTTTAGGAAGCTTGAAGGCATGTGATCCTTACGTATTATTAAGTTGGGTATCTCATCCAAGCTCAAATTATTATGTAGTTTTTCTACCACATGCCTATTGAGGGTCATTTTTGGGAAGATTAGAAGGAAATATGATGGGTTGAATAATAGCTCCTCTATATCACCTATTGCTCGATATGGGATCATAGTAGTAGGTCCCCCATGAGATTTCAGGTTGACTAGTAGTTCCTTGATGTGGTTCCAGGTTGAGATTTTCTCCTTGATGATATGCTCTCCTATGTTAATGTGGGTTGTAGATCTAAATCCCCACTAGTATTTTCAGGTAGTATCCCACTGGCAAAGATTTTGAGTAGTAGCCCGATGGACATAGGGTGGTAGATTGAGCTCCCCCCTGATGTCAAAATTTATTCTTCTATTAGATTCAAGAATATATAGCATATGGGCAAGGACAATCAAGAGATAATAAGGAATTAGAAAGAGATGATTTCAGATGACTAGTGATGATATGTGATGATGAGATACTTGAGATTGGACATGATTTGATGATAGGATATACATGACATGATGCAGGTGGAATTCTCCCTAGTTGAGAGGGAGTGTTAAAAATATGCAATTGCAATAAAATTCCACTTTGGAAATCTCACTTGATAGAGATAATGATTGCATTTAATTCCTCTTTTTGAGAGGACCAAAATCAACATAAATACCACTCAAATAAGATAAAGGAAAGTTTACTTATGAAGAAAATTCCACATGTGCACATTTGATAAGGTCAAACCTAAAGAAAAGTGGACCACCTTGAAAGGATATAAATACAAGTTCCCTCTACCTCATTTGCAAGCAATGACGAGGAACTTTTCTATCTTGTTTTTGGATCACACATGTATGAGGCTCGTCCATGGATGATCAGGTTCGCTATGAGATAAAATTATAGGGTCCAAATCTTGCATCTTTGATTTAGGGTTTTGGGCTATAGTCGCAAGCACAAAACATGAAGGAATCAACTATAGTTGCACATACAAAAGCTCATCCATGCTACTGGAGCCTTCTATTCATAAGGAAAAATCTCGATCCATGTGACTTAGAGTTTAGGGTTTCCGTAGTCCAGATATGATCCCAGTCGCTTGCATGCTAGTCTTAAGGGAGCGACTGGGAAAGCTATAGTCACTCGCATGACACCTCCTCCATGTGACCACGATCTAAAAGATGAAAGCTCAATATTTTGAATTTTTTTTCAGTGACTGCAAGGTTCAGCAGTTGGCTGCAGACAAAGACAATTCATTACAGTCTTCAGAATTAGAGTTTTGAGCATATACATTGTTGGGTTGATTTCATGGATGTTGTAGTTGTTTTGCCGGTTAGTTGTATAGATGAAGATATGGATCATTGTACTCTATTTTTTCTAAATCATTTGATGAAAATCTAAGAAGAATAATTTGCAAGGGTTTTCCCCATGGTTGGGTTTGCGTTGATCTATGACCAATCTTGGTGTCTCTATGTGTGAATGATTTTCTCCTATTGTTCCTTTATGTTCTACTGCATTGATGATGATTATATTTTTCTGGCTACATAGTTGCATATGATGATGAATAATAATGTAAATCTGAATAATTTTATGATGTTATGAGGTGAACCTAATGCGTTAATGAAGAAATGAAATTATCAAAGCAAAGAACAATATATCCATATGGAAAATTAACAAGAGTCACTATAACAAGCTCTATATAATCAAGGGTATCTTCAATGGCTACAAGCTGATCTATGATCTAGGAGCCTCTCATAAGATATGAGACAATATACTTTGATCTATTCATGATGACATTACATAGATGATTTCTCAAGGTTAACTTCCTACTAGTGTTGTTGCTCTCATACAATCCTACCATAGCATCATATACTTCCTTGGAAATATTCAATGCAACAACATGAGGAATCAAGTGATCCTTTATGTAATATTCCAAGATTATCTTAGCCTTGGATTCATTCTTCTTATACTTGGTTTTCTCCTCATCTCCCTTTGGCTCTAGAATGAATTTCTCCACATGATCCTGAAGCTCATTCTCTTCCAAGATAAGGAGTATACTAGTCTTCCAAGATGTGAAGTTGATGGTGCCATCTAACTTTGTATCCAAATCTGAGACTTCATGCCATTTTGAAAAGATATCCAAAAACCAATCAAGTTGTTGAACACTTGTATCTTAGGCTGACTTCAATGGCTGCTATTTCAATAAAGATATGATACCAAGTTGATTTTTCTACAAGTTGAGTAGCAAAAAATAATTTTTCGATCCAATAATTACTACCTAATTCTATTCAAAAAATTTATCTCATGCCACTGATATCATTAAGAAATTATACACAAAAAATATCAACATTAAATTTAGTGGAGACAGTAAAGATCATATAAAGACAACCATGCACAATAGAGACAACATTTTTACCTTGGGATAAAACCAAACAATTTTTCTTTAGGACAAATTATTCTTCAACAAGCTCTACAAATTAGCATTTTTTCTAGAAATTTGTGCCAAAAAAGGTAAAAACGTCAACACTAGTCAAAAAATCAACATGTGGTGAAATTTGGTCATATGATCAAAGTTTGGCCCTGCGATCAACCTTGTGACCTGTGGCAAACTGCAGTCAACCCCACGACCCCGCAATCAATGTTGTATAGTTATAAAATCAATTTAAAGGTTAAACAACTCTATCAATTCCCATTAAAATCTATCAAATAGGGATAAAAAATTGGTCACCTGATTCTCCATAGTTGTGGCTAAGAGAGAAAAAATATAAAAGATAACCTCCAAAAACATATCTCTGACTTGAATTTTCATTTATGAGAGAATGAGGCATCATAATATATTTTTAATATTTTTTAAATGGGGGTGAAATAACCCAAGGGACACACCCATTCATGAGCTGAGATGAATTTTCTTCTTGGGCCAACTCGATGCTCCAATTTTTTTTTTTCATAATTTAGCCAGGTTGACTTAGGTATGCAGGAATACCTCTTGATGCTACACAAAAAATCAACATCAACTACTATGAGGAAAATAAGAGGGGATAGGGGATAATTGTTGGACATTGGATAAACCAAAGATTCTCGTGTGTTTTATGACATGGATTAACCATCTCTCATGGATCCTTATCTCTAGCGATGCGATCCTTTACTAACACTTGTGGGTTTTGGTCTAACGGAAATCGTGACTCCCACCAAGTGGTATCAGAGTGTAGGTCACAAGTTCGATACACACTCAACTCATGTTGGGGGGGAGATTGTTGGACATTGGATAAACCAAAGCTTCCCATGTGTTTTGTGACATGGACTAATTACCTCTCGTGGATCCTTATCTCTGGCGATGCGATCATTGACTAGCACCTGTGGGTTTTGATTTAATGACAATTGTGACTCCCAACAATAACCCTATCTGAGATCTTACAAAGCTTTAAAAGCACTTGAAGGGGATCCATTTTTAAGAATCACAAACTTAGATGGATTGAATGTATTAGAAAATGTAAAGCAACAACTATTATATCTTATTTTATTTACCCTTGAGAGTGCATGTGAATTTTTGATTATCTTCTTTAGCTTATTTAGTTCGATATTATCAAGAATAATAATGATAATAAAAAGAGGACACATATATAGGATCTTAGTCAGGGAAAAACCCCTCCAAGGGGAAAACCCATAAACTTTTCTCTTCTTAGAATCTAAATAAGATGATATATAAATACCCAATCCCTACACCAAGTCCTTCTCTTAGTACCAAGTTGTCCCTTTCTCAAGTCCTTCCTTGATTGTGCACCAAACTGCTACACCCTGCAACTTTGACTTGCTAGCTCTAACATTTCTACTCTAACTGCAACTTGCAGCTTCATCCCTAGAACTTCTTGGAAACCCTAATATAACCTCCTCTTGAGACCTACTTGGAGCAATACAACTTTCCTAAGGTCAACAAGGTCAAGATAAGGTTTTTCCTTCTTCTAGCTACCAGGTTATGCACTTCATCCTACTGCAATTCAGACATGCAACTTTGGCCTATTTTTGCAATCCAAAAACCCTATAATTTCACACATGTGAGAGAGATAGAGTCCAAAAACAAGAAATTTCATCTTCCCAGCTTCTTCTAGACCTTCACTCTCCTTTTTCTTCCCTTCCCAGCTACAAATCAAACTCTTTCTTGTAGATCGAATTTGTGAGTGAGTGTGTCCCAAATTAGGCTGAACTACTTCTTTATATAGCCTTCTCAAGGGGTCATATTCCATCCTTTAGTCCTACTTGATTATCCTAGGGCCAAATTGTAGTCTTGGAGATTACATAACTTTCTAGACTAAAAAATCATCCCTTTTACAATTACAAATTTCTTGTAAGAATTTTATAAACATGATGTTGACTACATTGACTCATGAAAATAAATCCTAAGACCTAAAAAATCCTAGAAGCACAAACAACATGCTTTTACCTAGAAGACCATCAATAATGGGCATGAAACCCATGCTTTAATAATAATAAATTTCTTTCTTCTTTTCTTGCTTGTTACATAGGATACATATTGAAATGAGTACAACAATTTGAAGACTGAAACTAGTTACATTTCTCAACGGAATGGAACCCAATAATACAATGGACTAAGGAGAGATTCATACCCATATGAAAAATGGCCTATCAAATAAAAGTATGATTGAATTGATAATATAGTTTAGATAAATTGAGATTAAGAATAACCACTAAATATTAGAAAATCTTAATAAAATAAATGGATCTGTGCGCAATTTCCACAACATTTTGGATCTATTATGGTTGAATATAAACAAATTGTTATTTTTAGATAACCTAGCTCAAAAGGGGCTTGAGTCTTAGGGCTATAATCTTGGTCACTATCTTATATATCATATTAAAAAAAGATAAGACAATGTCAATTTTTAGGGCTTGATTGTTCTCTGCTGAAGACAATTGCTTTTTCAAAATTTTTCATCATTTACATATTACATTCACCCCATCACATCATATCATTGTTAACAATTATGTAGAGAGAAAAACAACATCAAAAAAGCAACAAAACAAAAAGGAAAAACAAAAGAAAATCATACACAATAGAGACACCAAGATTTATGTCAAAGACCAGGGAAAAACTCCACAAGGGGCAAAACTCAGCCAAATTATTCTTCTATTATATATTCATTAGTTTTTTAGTTGAGATACAAAGTACATCTGTAATTCGATAATCACGTCAGGCCTCCTAAGGCCAATCTGGGCCAGTTCACAACTTCTTTTGTGAACTGAACAATTTGACCTCCGATAATCAAATGAGTCCAAGAGAGCTGCTGCCATATCACTGTTATTTGTATCTGTCAAGTATAAGGTCTCTGTATGCATCGTAGACATGAGGGAACAACCATTTACATCATAGTCAGAGACATACCTTCCATATTTTCATATGTATCATCCCAACTAACATAGAGGCATTGTCACATACATCATACACAAGGGTATACGTCAGAGTCATTGTCATTATAGACACCAAGGTCATTGCTCTACAATATTCATCATGAAAATGACATAATGTATCAAGGGTAAGGTCACTGTATATTACTGTCATCATACATCATAGATACTTAGTAATTTAGTTTAGTAATTTCAAATTCCTTTCAAAAGCAATTGGCTACTCTCCAAGTCTCTCCCTCTCATTTTTTTTTAAATCTCTCCAACTTTGGGTATCACAATGCAATCCCCCAAATGAGAATACATAAGACACATATATAGGAGGAGAAATAAATTCTTTTCATAAAGGAGGAGTAATATGTATGCCTTTTATTCCATTTAGAGGAGTGTAAAACATGCCATTAAGGAGAGGTATGCATGCCTTAGTTAAGGAAAGTGTAACATATGCATTAAAGAGAGCATAAGATGAATCTTTTATGACATGTATTTAATGAGAAAGATGAATATGCCATTCTTTGATGAGTGCATAAAAGAGAGTGTAATTTATTATTAAAAGAGAGAGAGAGTTACATAGAGCCATCATGTATCACTATCATCATGTATCACTACTATCAAGAAAATAAGGTCATTGTTATCATGGAGCATGGTTACTATCATCATGTAATCACTATCATCATCTATCACTACTATCAAGAGAATAATATCACTGTTATTATGGAGCATGGTTACTATCATTATATATCTTACTGTCATATAGGGTTACTCTGACTTACAACCATCCTTTCATGAGAATCACGACCAACACAGTGAATAAATAAAAACCTCAGAGAAGTGCACGAACTATTGAATATAGATGAATGATACCATAGATTCCATGGTGTGAATGAGAACTACGTTGCCACTATATTTTATACTACAGAGACTATGAGTCGAGGCACAAGGAATTTACGTGAACCATATAAATCGAGTTACTGAAATAATATATCAAGATACAAATAAATGATAGAGTAGAGTCATAATAATTGATCTACAATGAAAAGTGATTCATACAGTTAAGCGATCCTTATATAATATAAATGCGATGCCACACACACAAAGCTTATATAATATATATAATATAAATATATAAATATAAAATATAATAATATATATATATATATATATATATATATTATATTATAATAATATAATATATATATATATATATATATATATAATATATAATTATATATATATATATATATATATGAACCTCTGGGGCATAATGCAAGATAAAAGAAAACACGAGATGAAATAATTACTGTGCATATATACAAGCAATGCCTTACTGAGAGAAGACACTATGGATATATATTCAATATGATTGTATATGAAGCTGTGTACAATGCCACTATAATATAGCATGAATCCATCGAGCGAAGAGTGTGATCCTGAAAGTGAAGATACAATCTACAGAGATATGCGACACATACGAAACTTGATCCGAATCAGTGAAGATTGGATACTTGCCTTCGAGAGAATCATCAAGCCATTGCATCAATTTTGGGCCACAAAGAAATATTTTGCCACTATAACAATTTCATGCCATAAAAAATTTAGGGATAGATCGAACCATTATAATGTATATATGATCCACTAGATAGTGTAATTGTAATGCAGGTTTGATCCATAGAGAAAGAGCCACTTTAATGTAGGTCCAAGCCAATGTCAGATTACAAATACGAGCCACATGAAGGTGTCACTCTAATGTGAGTTGCTTGAATGATATGCCATTATACGAACCACAATATATACTATTCCATATGAACTTAGAAGGACCATATGAACTTAGGAGAGGCATACGAACTAAGAAGAACCATACGAACTTAGAAGATACAAAGCCATACAAATATCTTGCCACATGGAGGAATAAGTGTGCAAGACAACCTGACTTTCATTATGAGGCTATCTTATCATTTTGGAGGGAAATGATTCTAAATTTGAATTTTCTCACATAAAAATATATATTTTTTCTTAATTAGGGTTTTCCACAAATTGATTTGCCACATTAATTATATTTCTTTATCTAGTTTGAATATGTTGAAAAATTTAACTAGTGTCAGTCTTCATAATTGTATTTGAGTCATGATGTATTGTATTTGTCAAAATAAAGTAAAATAAATTTTATTATAAAATAAATTGACTTATTAAAGCATGGGTTTCATGCTCGGGTCAATGTTTTTAGGTCAAAGCCTCCATTGTAGGCTTCTAAGGTTTATGTCAAGAGTCCTTGTCCTTGTCAATGCGTAAAAGACCCTTCTTGGGATTTATATATCAAAGAAGAAATTTATTTTGATGTGAATTAGGTCATTTTGGCCTTCTCCATCAAGTTGGCCTCAACTTGGACAAGTCAGCCTAATTAGGGAGGCTAAAACCACTATAAAATTGTAACAACTCGATTCATTTGGAGAACAAGAATCACAAGTTTGATCTGCAGTTGCTGGAGGCAGAAAAGGGTTTGAAAAATTCAAGGGGGAAGAAGGAAACCCTAGAGAAGGAGAAGGAAGTATTTTTCAAGCATAAGAAGTCAATTTTTCTCTCTCTTTATCTCACATCTGTGAATTTTCTGGGTTGCTAGAAGGGCTAAAATTATAAAACTATAGTTGGGCTGAAATTCTGGAATTTCTAAGGGCCGAAATTTTGGGTTCTTTCTAGGTTGTAGCTGTTGGGCAAGAGGATATTACTAAAGGTTGCTGAATAATATTGGAAGGTTGAAATGGTGGAGGATGAAGGTATTTTGGTTAGTTATAAGGTCTTGGTCTATCTCAATTTGATTAGTGGAAGATTTTGACTGGGTTCCCCCTAAGAGGGGTTTTATCCCTTGCTGAGTGGCTACATTTGATGTCATTGATCTTCATGTTTTGATTTGATGATTTCTTGATGAAAATAAGATAAAAGAACATAAATAAGATAACAAGAATACAAGAATAACAAAAGTAATTATCAACATAAGAAAATATTTCTGCCTTTTTGATTTTCTAACATGGTATTAGAGTTAAGGTGAAGAAGGAAGAAAAAGGAAACTTGAAGATATACTGAAAGGGTCTAAGGAAAGGATCATATAATAGGAAGGTATACTATCTATATCAAGAAAGGAAGACATGAAAATTACATCTAAAAATAAGCTAGAAGGATTCTCGAACTACAGGGCATGGAAGAAGAGGATAGGTCTTATTCTCGCTAAGCATAAAGTTTTGGATCTCATTCAAGGAAAAGTCAAGAAACCTAGAGATGATGCAGGAAAGGAGAAGTTCAAGGAAACCAACATATTGGACATGAATATTATAGTATATGGAGTAAAGGATAATCTAATCCCATACATATGCATTATAGATTCTGCTCAAGAAATATATGAAGATGTCACACTAGGAGCTAACTCCTCAAATAAAATCTGTTTATTCATTTTGATTTCTCATAGTTATATGCATGAGGGAGTGACCCTTGGGTTTCATCTCCTGACGACTCTTCCTCTTCAATTATTTATTATTTACATTATTTTCAACTTTTCTCCCAATCCCCATGATTAGGTGTCAGCATTCCCCCCCTTAATCTAAAGGGATGTTTGCTATCTACTCATTAGTGTAACAATTGTGTAGATGGATTGCCTTGGCCTCAACATGATGTTGAATCAGATGGTATTTTGTATTGATGTACTTCATTCGACCATGAAACTTTAGGTTCTTGGCCAACTTTATTGTGGAGGTGTTGTCAATCATGAGTGGAGTCAAATGTACTTGTTTTACCTGCAAATCTTCCAAAATTTTCCTGAGCCACACAATTTATTTTATTGCCTCAGATGCTGCCACATATTCTACCTCCATTGCGAAATATGCTGGTACTGATTGTTTGCGTGATATCCAAGAGACACCTCTTGATCCAATACTCATAACATAACCAAAAGTAGATACCCCAATTTATTTGTCTCCATCAAAGTCTGAATCAGAGTATCCAATCAAGCTGAAGTCACCCACTTGTGTGTACTTGAGTCCAAAGTCTTGCTTTCCTTTCAAGTACTTTAGAACTCTTTTTGTATCAGACAAATGTCCCTCACAAGGATTTTTCATAAATATGGAGAGCATTTTAACAACAAACAAAATGTCTGATCTGGTAGTAGTCAGGTAGTTGGGACTTCCTACAAGCTGTCTATACTTTGTTGCATCCTCAAATTATTTTCCTTCAATGTATGTGAGATTTATGTTTTATCCCATTGGAGTGGTTAGATGATTTCACTCAACCATGCCAAATATATTCAACAAATATCCAATGTACTTCTTTTGAGAAAGGAATATAGACTTTGGATGTTGAGTTACTTCAATACCAAGATAGTAATGAACATATCCCAAATCAGTCATTTCAAACCCTTTTCTCAATTCCTTCTTTATGGATGCAATGTAGCTCTCATTGTTCCCCATCACCATAAGATCATATACATATACCACAAGATATACAACTATTTTTCCAACTTTCTTAACAAACCAAGTTCAATCATCAAGATCATAATGCTTGAAATTCAGTGTTAGAAGATGCTAAGTTAACTTTTCATACCAGGCTCGTGGTGCTTGCTTGAGGCCATACAAGGATTTCACAAGTTTGCATAATTTATGTTCATGTCCTTTCATAGCAAATCCTTCAGGCTAAGACATAAAAACATTCTCTTTTAGATCTCCATTCATGAAAGCAATTTTTACATCCATTTGATGGAATTTCCAACCGTTCTGGGCTGCTAGGGGAAAGAGTGTTCGGATGGTAGCCCATTTTATTGTAGGGGAAATTTTTTCCTCATAATCGACCCCTTCCTTCTGTGCAAGTGATCCATCAGCTTTATACTTGTTCTTGTAGACCCACTTGCAACCAATTGGTTTGGTTCTCAATGGAGGATCAACCAGCTTCCATGTGCCATTATTTATCAAGGCATCATACTCCTTTTGCCTCGCTTCTTTCCATTCATCATGAGAAGCGACTTCTTTGAAAGAATTTGGTTCAAAATATATAGAAAAATTTAGTTCACAATCGTAAGAAACATCCATATCAATATGTGAATCAGAATCATCTACATCACCTCCATTTTGCCTTGTTGAATTTCTTGTTCCCATCTTTCCAACCTCATCCGGGTGAACACTTTCAAGTGTCTTTGTCAGCGACTTTAGGGGACCTTTCCGAGATGGTCCAGGCTGCATAGTTGATTGAGTTGGGACTGAATCAAGATTGAGTCTCCCAATTATGTCAATCACATCACTCAAAGTATCATCAATGGTTGGAGTTTCATGCAGGGGAGAGAATGCTTCATAAGAATATTCCAAAGGTTGATCTAGTATAGGAGCCCCCCTTCAAGATGTGGAATCTGATTATCAAATTCTTGAAATTATTTTTGATTTGTGAATGTATCCAAGCGATCAAGTTGCCGCTCAACAACATTGTCAGCCTTGGATGATTCAAGAAATATTACATCTCTAGATACAAATAACTTTTTATTAACTTCATCGTAGAGATGGTATGCTTTGGAGGTGTTTGAACACCCCAAGAAGATACACTTACGAATCCTTTCACCAAGTTTGTTTCTATGTACCTTTGGTATCAAGGCATAACAGGTGGAACCAAAGACCCTGAGATGCTTTATCAAAGGAATATGCCCATACCACATTTCATAAGGAGTCTTGTTTCGAATATAATTAGATGGACATCTATTCTTTACATATACAACACATAGAAATACATCATCCTAAAACATCAATTTTACATTCTTGAAAAACATCATGGAGAGCACCATATTTAATATTTTCCTATTCATTCTTCCGGCTACTCCATTCTGTTGGGGATTATAAGGCACAATTGTTTGATGTTTGATCCCATGTTGGAGAAGATAGTTTTAAAATTCATTTGAAGTGTATTATTTTCCATTATCAATGCAAATAGAGCTAATATGAGATTGTGCATCATTTTCAATCCATGTATGAAAGTTCTTGAATGTTTGAAAAGCATTAGATTTGTTCTTCAATAATTTAACCCAACACATTCTGGTGTAGTCATCAATAAATGTCATCATATATCTATTTCCATTTGCAGAAGGAACAAGCATTGGACCACATAAACCTCAATGATTGAGTTCAAGTTTTCTATTTGCTCTAGAATGTGAATCATGAAAAGATTGTTTTCTATGCTTTCCTAGAATGCAAGCATCACATTGCTTAAGTTTCCTAGGAATTGTAGGCAAACCAGTAACACCATTTTTCTTCAACAAGCAGAGTTTTTCATAGTTTAAGTATCCAAATCTAGCATGCCATAATAAACTTGATGGAAATGTACGTTCATCATAATGAGAATTATATGAGAAGTTTTGTGCATGAGCAGAGGTACCTTGCAACTTGAGAGGGCTTTCTTATTCTATCCCTGTCATGATGAGTGAGTGACCTGATGCTTTTCTCACCTCAACCTTGCCATGAAACATATGAATGGAGTGTCCTTGCTAGCAGATGTGGACCAAGGACAACAAGTTCTCCTCAGCTGTGGGAGATATAAAACATCATGCAGAAGAAACTTTGGAAGACCAGGGAGTTTAAACCTAATTGTGCCAAGCCCTGATGGCTTGAGTTTTGATTTGTCTGCAAAGTATACTTCTCCATCAACATTGTCAATAAATTCTTCAAAAAATCTCTTCTAAAAGTCATGTGGCAAGTTTCTCTTGAATCAAGAAACCAATCATTTTTCCAAGAAGCAAGTGAAGCATTAAATAAGTCTTCATTTACTCCAATATTACAATGTGCCACAACATACTGAGCAGATTCAGGTGCTTTACCTTTCTCTTTTTCATTAGTTTTACCTTTAGGTTTATTTCTTTCCTGCTCAATTCTGTCCCAAGGAAACTTGCATGTGGATGCATCATGTGATCCATCTCTATTGCAACATATGCAAT
The DNA here is from genome assembly GCA_000404065.3 of Pinus taeda. Taxonomy (NCBI): domain Eukaryota; kingdom Viridiplantae; phylum Streptophyta; class Pinopsida; order Pinales; family Pinaceae; genus Pinus; species Pinus taeda. The sequence goes on from APFE031098242.1 coordinate 75,569, forward strand.
GTAAATATGAATTTTCTCCTTGAGAGTGCCTGCTCCCCCTGCCTGTGAAATTTATTCTTCCTCTTCCTCTTCGACCACCTCTTCCTCTGGAAGAATATTGAGTAAGATTATTTTCTCTATGTGCAAGACACATAGCCTCTTCAGAATACTAAGGATCTATCTTCTTCCCAAAATCTTTCTCTCTCAGCAAATTTATTCACAAGGGAGTCAAAGGTAGTATCTTTGAGGTTTCCATTTGCTTGCAATGAATCAAGATAATTTGAGTAAGTGGGATAAAGCAACTTGAAAAAATCTATAAGAGGAATGTTCAATTCAACATTAGTGACTTTGATATCATGCATAATAGATTTTACTTCTGATGCAAGAGCAAGAGGATCATCATTTTGTAATTCAAGGCTAAATAGTTTTGAACAAATACGAATGCAGAGTGTGAGTCATAGAGTTCCTTCAGTTTTTGTAAGGCTTTAAAGCATTTGAAAATGGTGAAATATGGAAACTCACCTCTTCATTTACTGATGCTGCAATGAAGGCATAAGCCTTGCTATTTTTATTTTCCCAAATGGCAAATTCCTTGTCAGAGGTAGGATTTTTTGGTTCTTTGTCTCCTTCACCAACACACATTCCTTTCCATAACTCATTAAAAATGGGTGTGTGTTTTATTTTCCGTGACCATTCTGGATAGTTCTCCTTCTCGGTGGGAACCACTCCCACAATAGATATCAATGAATGCATTGTAAAATATGTACTATGGGAAAAAACACTTCTGCTACAAAATTGTACTCCTAATAGAAAAAAAAAATTGATTTTGATAGATGAAAACAGAAGCATTATGTGAGGGAGGTTTATATGGGGGAGGGTTAAATGGGGGAGGGGTTAAATGAGGGAGGTCCCATAATTATGACTGTCAGGAGACTTTATAGCACATCAAACAGTGATATATATGGAGTTCAAATACCACAACAAATTCAAATATAAATACACATAGAGAAAACCATACAATGTTAAATGTATGACATTAAACCAAACAACGTTAAATGTATGGAATTAAACCCGACAACGTTAAAGTATGGAATATATGCATAAAAATAACCATACAAAATTATTATTATGGAGACGACAAAACAATGTATATGTGTTGGACAACATTATTACATCTCTACCAACAACATTAACTCTGTGGTAATGAAGAGGCACAACATACATGTGGGAGGGTGACGGTGTTCTGAATGCTAGAAGCGTATGGGGGAGCGACGGTTAATCGGTATAGGTATGTGGAGAGTAGTATAGGTATGCGGAGAGCTGAATTAAACATAAACACTCGATGAATACGTTACACATTGGAGGTATTGAACATAAACCAACACACAAACTACTGCACCGAAATTGGAATACCAAACAACGTTCAATGTAATACAATGTACATCGGTTAATGTAATACAACATTTATGAAATGAAAACATCCAACATTTAATATAATACTACAACGTTATAATGTAAATAGGTTTGACAATGTTCTATCTTTGTGCCACTCCTGTGCTCTATTCGCTATGCTACTCCATGCACAGTGCTCAACCTTTTGGATGACGAAGGAAAACGGGATCAAAAACTAGACATAGACTATGAGGTAGGACCAAGGTTAAACCATGCAGTCGAAGAAGTGGAGTGTTGTGGACTGTGTAACACAGCGGATTGTGTCTAAGCATTGCCACAGTGCATAGGAGGAAGGAAGGCCGAGACTCAGGCGACCTTGTTCATGCATTAACAGGTTTGTCAGCACCTCAAACCCACAGGAGGAGTAACGATAGTTGTAAAGCAATGCTAGTTTGAGTAGGTAGGGTAGCAGTGTTGAGAATTCAATAGGGAAAATAGAAATAATTGCAGCATACCATTGTTGGAAATAATACTGAGAGGAGGGGTGAATCAATATTATCTGGTCAATTATTTTCTTTTTCAAACCCAAAACATATACGCTACTTCAGTTAGAGAAAACCGCGTATATATGCAACTACAGATAAGGAAACCCGTGTATACCATACAGACTTATAATTTAAAATATTTTATAGATGTTGAACATTAATATGTGCATCATGATCATATAAACAGTAACCAGGAACAAAAAAATAGAGCAGAAGACAATCACACACAAGAACACAAGATATAAGGTGGAAACCCAATGTGGGCGAAAACCACCTACTGCAATATGTCTCTATATTTTCAATTAGAAACTTCTTTTTACAATGATTATGTACTGGTGCAGTCCTTTACTAGTACGCAGGCTGCTACCTGCAGATAGCTACAACCCTCTCTCGTTTTCCAGCTTCTCCAGGAAGGGAGCTACAACCCCCTTAGTTCTTGTACTAGTTGAGATACTAGCACGTAGGATGCTACCTGCAGAAGACTACAACCTTCTCTTCCTTCCAAGGACCACGTTTCATAAATTTTCAGACTGGATCCACAAATAACATCAATCAAACATCAAGAATTTCTGCATCAACCAATCACCTTTTCACCAATCAAAACTGAATCAAAATAAACACTTCTCTGACAACTGTACCCAGATCATAATAACAGTAATCACACCCCACTTCTGAACCCAGAACATTGTAGCAATAAACAAAATTAGCTAGAACATAAATCAAGAGATGTACGATACTTCACTATTCAGAAACCTGCGTGCATACGCTTCTATGTCAATACCAACCTGCGTATATGCGACTTTCCCTTACAAGAACAGCATGTATACGTGCGTTCGCTTCACTGAACCACTATTCCAGCCTTAAGATTTTGACCCATTAATAGAACTTATCCTTCTCCTTGCGCTTAGGTTCCTTCTTCATTCAGATTCAGATCTGCACCATAACCCAATCATAGTATTCCAGATCTAGCACTTTATCAGATATTCAATAACTCAGATGATGCCTTGCCAAATGATCTCCTTCCTCTTTTATATCCTTAGACCTTTCACAATACCACGGACCAAAAACCATAACAATTCAATACCATGGACCCAATACTTGGGATCAACACTTATGACGAGATACCATGGCCCAAAACCATAGGTTCAAATACCAAGGACTAAATA
>APFE031098254.1:0-21701 GCA_000404065.3 Pinus taeda
AATAAGCCATTCATCTGCAAAATGTCTGTCATCCATCTTGACCATCCCTGAGTCAATCCTTGCAACTAAATTTCTTCATCTTGATCTATGATTTCGTGTCGTGAGCTTCCTTACGACGGATCTCTTTCTATCGACTCCGACTCGTTATCTAGAAAGATGATCTAGGAATCGTCAGTACCTTGGGATCTGCATGCCTCAATGGCAGGTTTCTCGCCTTTGACGACATTTTACATCATTGACTTTCGATCAAAGGATTCCGTGACATGTTCGACATCAACACATCTTATCACATTTCATGGATTGTGCTGAGTACTTTGAGAGCCATTGTCATTATTGGTGGTTTCTCTCACGCTTGTTAACAGTTTACATCATTGACTGGTAATCAAGCGGTTTCTACCATGTTCGACTTCGACACATTCAATCGCATGGATAGAATCATACTGTTTCGGGATGTAGAAATGAAGACCCTGGATCTAGTTTCACCATCCAGGTTGCGAGGAATTTTGTATTCATTATATTATGGACTATTCATAAACAGATGGCTGCGTCCATACTGTGTCCACATGTGTCTGTACTTATGATGTGTTACGAGATCATTCCTATATCAGAGCAGTAGTTAGTCTTCTAGTCAGTTTTTCAGTCTCTTAGTCAGTTTTTATCTGAGTATGGGAATGCCTACCTCAGCGATGATATGATCTCATATATATATTTTGCATTGAATGTTTTTACAGGTTCCAACTGGGCTCTCCGCAAGATGATCCTCGAAATGATAAAGCACTTCACTCTTCCTAAATGATAAATAAATCCTCATCTACTACAGACTTCGCACTTTAGGGGGCAATCTGTTACACAAAAATATCATCAACTTGATTATTTGCAGTCAGTATGGGTCTATCACTACCTATACCAGCCTCCTAAGCAAGTCTCAGACCTCATCTCTTCAAAACAAGCTTTGGAAATGAGAGAAAGACATCAAAAAAGCAATGTAACTCTAGTCCCGCACTTTCTCTCACTTTTGCCTGCGGACCCGCACCTTTTATTCAGAGTACTTGCGTACTTATACGCTCTGTATGTAAAGGGGAGGGTGCGTACCCCTGTGAAATTCAAAAGGCGCAATTTTTATCTTAAAAAACACACTTTGGGTTAATTCTAGATGTTTCTAGAAGGAATTTTGACGTGGAGATTGTTCGCTCCAAGTGGTTCATGCATCCAATCATAGGAGGAACTAATCCCTTGTTGAGAGGAGCTATCCCTTTGAAGGAGGACTCTATCCCTTTGAAGGAGGGGCTGGTAACTGATCTCCATTGCACTATAAATTGAGGCATTGGGTCAGTGGCCAAGGAGGTTAGAAGCTGAACTTTTGAGGGTAAATGCTAGTGAAATCAAGACTTCCTATTTGAGCTTAAGAGGAGAGATCACATACATTTTTGGCCCCATTAGGGAGTGAGTGAAGCTTGTCAAAGTAGAGGAGACTTCTTGTTGGACCCTGGAAGGAGCTTGTACAGCGTCAAGGCAAAGGTTGTAAGGTTCTTCTCTTTTGAATTAATAAAATCAAGCTCATTTTTCTCAACAAGTATCTCATGTTATTTGTTTCATGGACTCCTTGACTTTCATGTTAAATATGTTTTATAATATTGGATATTCAGGTGCTATTTAATCGTTTTCCTTGTTTGTGCTTGCAGGTTTGCGACAAAGGAACTTACTTGGATCAAAGGAGCGAAAGGCATCTCCAAACTTGCGTTGGACATGAGGTAGGCCTTAAACACATTTGTTTGCCATTATTTATAAAGCGCATTTAGAGAAAGATAGTGTCTGGTTGGTTTGTTTGTCATTAGGTCTTCATTAGATTCTAGGAAGGTCTGTCTTGTCTGCAAGATCGACTAATTCCGCGTGACACCATGATAGTGATCAAACAACTACTATGCTTGGTGCACAATGTGTGCTTGTGGTTGGAAGAACAAATACCGATCACTAACATGCTAATCCATAGGATCACTCATGTTTCTGGGAAAACTAGTGCCTATTCATATTTGCTAGTCCCACTAAGACGGGTAGCTATCTTAGAAACAAACAATTCAAAGTAACTTGTGTTTTCCTTTATGGGAGATAGATGGGAGAGAAGCAGAGAGCACCAACCTTAGCCTTTCGCTTGGCTCCTTTCTTGTTTTCTCTCTCCTTTGATAGAGCTTTTCCACTCCTTTCTCACTTGTCCCACTTCAAAGAACACCTGTAGAGGCAACGCAGTAAAATACCATCAAAGCATAGAGATCTATAATGCCATAAACAATGTAGAATCAGATGTACATTAACCATACAACTATATACACAAATACAAGATTCAGAGATACACAAGTATATGGAGGAAAACTCAAATAAATTTATTGATAGTAGAAGTAGAAGAGAGGATTACAACCCAACTGTCTGATCTAGCACCATCCTCCCAGCATGAAAGCCCTCTTCACCTCATGAAAAGCTAGGTCACCCAACAATACAATGCTTCACAGAGAAACCAACAACACTTCCCTACAAAATACAAAATTCCAGGCTCTAGATCTCTAGGATGAGGGATCCATATGTAGATATTTGCAAGGGGGTGAGTCAACTTCTGGGATTTTGATTAGTGTCATTTCACTGATAGTTCTTGGTTCTACTTGGATATTTCATGATCTCTTACTCATCCCTGGGCAAATTTAGAGAGGCAAGTGTCATATGAGCAGTTCCTAGAAGATTCTCTGAGTTTCCACCTAGCAAACTGCCTCTGCTATTTTTCTTCTCTCGCTCATCGCACCCTATAGAAGGTATTTTCAATATGCATCGCACCACTTGGATTTAACATGTGAGATGCATCGCACCCTCAACATGGAGCAATTTGTATGGTCCAGTTTTGACCAGTTCTGAGTATTTTTTCAAGGAGAACTTCTGGGAAATTATGTAATCAGTTGACCTTGATCCTTTAGGGTATGAAACAACACTTTTAGGGGTTTAAGAGCCCTTGGTTTAGCGACATATGTGATTGGGGTTGCAGTGCCCAAATATGTCTATAACAATTTCCGCCTAAAGCATGAGGCCGTAAATCTTCTGATGTCAGGTGAAACGCTTTATCATGAGGATCCGAAGTTTTTCGAACTGGAAGGTGACCTGTAATAAGATACAATACAATACATTATCTTCATAATAGATTTCATGATCTAGCTGAGGTAGGCATTCCCATGCTCAGTTTTATAAATTCATTTTCATGTACATAGGACAGACAACCGTCTGTGTGGCAGACTGATGATTCTGGTAGAGCCATCATCCCTTAGCTTGGATGATTATTTATGCAGCTATGGAGTACATTTGATGTCTTTATTTTCCTGAATATATTGCAGCCTAGATGGATGAAACTAGATTTGGGGTCTTCAAACTCGTTCAATCTTCACCTGATGTACAAGTCGATCCATGTAAAAGGATGTTCTGAAGTCGAATATGGAAAGACATGGCCTGATTACCAGCCAATGATGTAAGTTGTTAATAGGCACGAGAGGAATCATCGATAATGATAATGACCCTCAAGGTACTATAGTACAATTCACGTGGTGTGAATACATGAGTCGATGTCAAACACCATGCAAAATCTTTCGGTCAAAGGCCATTGTTGTAAACCTGTCATCGGAAGTGAGAAACGTGCCATTGAGGCATGCAAGCTTCAAAGTACTGAAAGGGTCATTTCTAAGTCAACTTCTTGGATAATGAGCTGATGTCGACAAGAAGTGACCCATCTGATGATATAAGGTTCAGGGTGGCGGTCATGAAAGAAAGGAGCGTGAAGGTTTTGTAGTGAACGAGGCGTTAGATGGGTTGGTGAATTCTCTGAGTGACTTCTCTTGAACATATCAGTCACATTGAAATGGATTGGTAGTGTTAACCCCCAAAAATGGATGATACACAGGACTAATGGTGATATGACCGGTGAATGGAATAACTGAACCTGACTCAATCATGGCGATGGAGTGAAAGTGTCATGTTCAAGAGCGACCTGCTACCAATGAAGTCCTTCAAGTTTTCTTTCCTTTTTCCCCAGTCGTTGCTGACCAGTACCTCTTTATTTTTTTCAAGCTCGAGGAGGATAACATATGCTTGTTCTATAATTTTCCCTTTGGGCAAACCTGTTGCTACGTTTTAGTGAGCCTAGCGACAGTGAAACTTGCTTGTTAAACAGACATGGACAGTGAGAACAAATAGAAAGATAAATCATGCATTGCATTTTTTATTCACAAATGATGTATATTTATGGTACATTATGTGACCGTTGGGATTCACATCCCAAGGTCTCTTGGACTTCTTTGTCCATTCGGCTTCCACGCTAACCCTTTAGGATTAGGTGTCCAACATTGCTCTTGCCCATATGGACAAGTTTGTCACTATTGTTTTAATGAGTTTAACGACAAAGATAACTTGGTCCTTTTCATGTTTAGAGAGTTTGAAAAGAGATGGAAAGGAAACTCCAGTAGTCCTTTTTTGTGGTATAATCTCTTAAATCCGAAAAATTATAAAATAATACGAAAGGGAAGACTTTTCGATAGTTTTAGCAAGCCGAACAAGACAAGCACTTGATATTTTTGTGTAATGATTCCTCAAGTCCAAAAAGATTAAAATATAGAGGGGGGATGGCGCTTCCATTTATTTTAATGAGCTGGAGAGGCCAGTAGCTTGGAAATCTTTTCATATTTTATGAGTCTAAAAAGAGCTTAAAAGAGACTCGTTTTTGAGGAATGAGTGATGTTTTCGGGTAGAAACTAGTTCCAGGTAAGTTTGGAACTTTTCAAGAATGGTAGTGTAAAGAAGGTGGCTAACAAAATCACTCATCACAATTATTCCTCAAAAGGGTAAACAATCAAGTGGAGGTGTATGATCAGCTAAAAGAGTGGAGGTGACGGTAAGAACGCGAAGGCTCAAAAGGCTGATAGTAATGTGATCACAAAGGTTATTTGCCAAAAGGCAGGTTTATTTTTTAATGAGCTTGAACCTTGTGCCAACATGTGCTCAGTGCTAGGTTTATTTTTTAACGAGCTTGAACTTTGCGAAAACATTTCTTGTCATAATAGTCAAAGATGTTCAATTCACCATTAACACTATTTTCTTTTGATAGTCATACTCCCTGTTCAATTGCTCCATGAAATTGATTAGAAATGTCAATACATTATTGAAAAATGAGTTAAAAACCAACATCTTACTTGAATTACGTGAACAGTAAAATAAAAGTAGTTTTACCTCTCATTTTTACCATTTCATTCAAATTTGGGATTGTTGGAGCTTTGGAGGTGTTTTACCCCTCGATTTTCATCAGCTGATTCCGGGAGATTCGGTGGACTATTTTGAGCACTGCTTGGACCAGGTAGGAGCTAACCCTGACCTCTTCAATTGCATTCTTTCCTTTTCTAATTCTGAGTAGCTTTTCTTGTTTTTCTAGGCCTCAGCGGTTTGAACAATTCATTCTCTCCCATTGTAGCTAGTATACATTGAAAGGTGTGATGCATAGTGAGCTAGCCATTGGCCAGTCAGTATGCATCCCACCCTGTACATAGCTAGGGTGCGATGGGTGCAAGGAAGAAAGTTTATGCACTATTTTTTCATGGAAATTTTGCGTGTTTTTGCCCAAATCAGGATCCTAATTCTTCTCTTGTTTGTTTTTCAGAGATACATTGGATCAAGATGGTCGTTACATGGCATGAACGTAAGCATGAAGAAGAGGATATGGTTTCCTTACATGATCCAAGTACGGTTATTGCATTGCAAAATTGTGGCTTGCTCAAATCCTTTCGCATATCTAGCATCAAGCAACAAATCAATTTGTTGCAATATCTTCTTGATGCATGGGATCCTACCAACCAAGTGTTCCAGATTAGAGGTAAATCCATCCCTTTGATAGTTGAGGATATATACTTCTTGACTGGGTTATCAAGGCGTGGTGCCCCTGTCTCACTATCAAGATCCACTTGTGGGGGTGAATCCGTGAGGGATTATATTTGCCAGTTCTATAGAGATGGATCTCAGCCGAGCAAGGATGATAATATTAGTATTCAAGATTTCACTGACTGGTCCTTGAGGACTATTTTATTCAACTTTGCTAGATTGGCTGGTAGCGCGACTCTTCATTTGGCCAACAGGTCCTATATGTAGTATGCCCTAGAATGCCTTGAACCAAAGGTATTCAACTAGTGTGATGCAGTACTTCCGATTATAAAAGAACAACTTTCCAAGGTGAAGAATGGAAGATCCAAGAACCTTGGTTATGGTTCTATTCTGACCGCTTATTCCTTGGAGAGGATCCCACTGATGTAGCCACAGTATATTTCACTTGGATTGCCAGCACCGAAGGAACCACAGATGCGGAGATGGGTTGATCTTATGGCCAGACATGCTGGTCAATCATGGATTTCATTCTCTGATGCCTTCTTTGAGTGGTTCAACCATCAGCAAATGGTCTTCGCCGAGTTTTTGTATGTTGGGATGGATTTCCGGGGTGACCCAGATTTGGTGCTACCAGCTGGCGAGTAGTGGGGTGTTATAGGTAAAAAGATCTGACCATATATCTATTTATTGCTTTTATAATGTTCTTGTGTTTTTTAAATGTTATCAAGACTAATCAAACCAATATATTTATGCAGATATTGGACCAGTGTGACCAACAGCGCGCTCGAGGGTAGTAGCTGCCATTCTAGTAGGAGAGGCTATAGGGAGGGTTGTCCTTCACGATTTGGACATAGTAGAGACTCTTATAGTATTGCATGATCAGATCGAGGGTCTCACCCTTGGTATTCAGAATGTGAGGACCAACGATTTACCTCTAAGATTACAACACCATACCACTGGCATGCCAAGTCGATGGACTAGGGTCTTATGTATGATCGCACAGGTGGTGACTTGTTATCACCAACACCATTAGTCTAGGGTGCTTTCTTGTATTTTTTGAGTTTTTTGGGTCGTATGACCGATTTTGTCCTGGACATAGAACATTTTGTAGAAAACTATAAATAATATATGTATTTTTGATTTTTGCAGTTTTATTTTGGTTAAGTTATATGATCCTGATGCAAATGTTGATTGAAATGATTTTTCCTTTATAAATGTTGCAAATGTCTATCTAACACATAATTTGCTAATGAATTAGTTAATGTGTTTAAGTTTCTGGAAATGTGTTGATATTGAATAGAATCAAAACTGCCTTTCCAAAATCCTGACCCTTAGGAACATATGATAGATAGCTGGATTCCGAACAGAATAGATGCCAGTAAGATGTAGGATGACAAGTTGCGAATCTATCCTGACAAGAAGTCAGCATATGCCATTTGCAATGGCATCAGAGAGAAGCTCTATCAACGTGCTTTACTCAACAATATTTTTCATTGACTGACAAATACATACCCCTCTGAACTCACTAACTCGCCACTTGGATCAAAAATGGCCCAGGCTGCAGAAGATAGGTTCCGCATACTACAACTAGCTACATCGGCGTATCCAACAAATGATTCCAACAAGTCCAACATCTGCAACAAATGTAAAGTGGATTTCCTAACCAAAACAATCACTCTTGTCGAAAACAAAAACATAACAAAAGCATATAAAGAGATTACTACACTTAATCAAGCATAGTAACGCTTACGGTACAACCTGTTTCAGGGTTGCGACAATGGAATCCCATCGTAATCTACTAGCTCATAGGCTCCTTTTGCTAATACTCGCTTAACAATGTAGGGACCCATCCACAATGGTTGGAACTTACCTGCTCCCAATTTATTGGATTCCTAATCGTAAAGCAAGACCAGGTCACCTTTCGAGAAGACACGGGGTTTGACATTTTTGTCAAATTGCACCTTGACTCGTTTCTTATGAGCTTCAGATCCAAAGAGGCGTCACGATAGGTTTTGTCCAATTGGATTAGTTCTAGGAAATGAGCCTCTTCCTCTAAAGTTCCGAGGAGAAGGTCGACTGTGAGCTTGAGAGATGAAATTTCACACTAAATCGGTAAGACCGCTTCCAGGCCATACACCAGCTGAAAGGGTGTAAATCCAGTTGCATTTCTTACCGATGTCCTATATGCCCACAAGGTTGAGTACAAGATTAGGTGCCAACTCTATTTGTGGACTCCCATCATCCTTTACAGCATGCAGTTCAGGACTTTATTGATGGCCTCAACTTGTCTGTTAGCTTGTGGATAATACGAAGTAGAACTATCATGGGACAGTCCTAATTTGGTAGCCAATTCAACTATCATGTGATTGTAGAAATGCGATCCATGATCTGTGACTATAGCTTGTGGAACACCAAATCTAGAGACTACATGATTGAAAAAGAAAAGAGCAGCCGCTTCACCGCTGTTGTTTAATGTAGGCATTGCCTTGGCCCATTTTGTAAAATAGTTAACTATGACTAGGATATACCCATGCCCCCCGACCGAGGTGGGGTTACATGTCATGAAATCTATGACCCATTTGGCGAATGGCCGGAAAACAAATACTGGATGCAGAGGTGCGAGTGGTAGTCTGGTTTTTCGATTGAAGATTTGACAAGCATGGAAACTTTTGACTGCAATTATGCAATCTTTGAACATAGTAGGCCAGAAGTAACCTGCTCGTAAGATCTTTTGCGCTGTAGCATAACCAGATTGATGCCTCCTGTGGAGTACCAAGGAAGGTATGTTTTGATGGTCATTTCGGTATCTTTTCATGGAAACTCAAAAGCCTTTTGCATGGGAAACTTAGATAATAATAAGAACTTATAACAAAATGCGAGAAATTAATAATAAGCAGTGATAAACGTCGTTTCTATGTGCAGGAGGGTGAAGAAGCGGAAGGTGGCCATTCCAAAAGTAAAGATAAAGACGAGCTAACTGCTATCCCTTTGATGGGAGACCGGAAGCGAACCAGATTGACACGGATCAGCCCAAGACAGGACGCAGAGATACCAGCGTGGAAGAAAAGAAGGAAGAAGTAGCATAGCATTAATGATTCTTCGAATCCCTCAGGATCTTAGATCCTGAGGGATCGCTATTTTAACCTATTTATGTATCTAGATGTCTCCACCATTCCTCCTATAAAAGGGATAGCACTGTTGGTTATGGGGGGTAATTTCTTTGAAGAAAGATCTGGACTATGATCTTTATGTTCTGTTGAAGACTTGAGTTTCTGTACTTTTATTGCATGCTTTAATACAGACTTGTTCACTTTTTATCTTTGAGCCTGGATTCATCTTAAGCGGTGTACCCCTGGAGGCTAAGGGCCCGGCCCTGGAGGACACTTGCTCTTGTATTATTACGTGTGGTTTCCGTGTGGTTTGATCATAAAAGTAATCTGGTAATCTGCTGTGTTTTGAGAATATTCTATTACATGCTTCATTGTGATTAAGTCATTTCGTGTTCTTGAACTTTATATCGATGCTATGTTATTTTACCAACTCTTTAAGTATTGATTAATTCCTACAGGACACTGTTACTTTATTACAGAATTCTTCACGATTGTATTTTGCATTATAACAAGTCATCTGGAAAAGTCTGTTTCACATGGTTATTGAACGTGACTATTCTTTATTATGAGATGCAGTCATATGTGTTTCAACAGAAGCATATTAAGTATGGTGTGTTTCTAAGGTTCTATAGTATTGTTCTATCATATAAGATTGAGAGATTGATGTTTTGATTGGCATGGTTAAATATATTTGCAGCTTAAAGGACTCGGTTATTGTTTATTTCAATTTTTGTTCTATTCTTAAATTGCTGTTCCATTTACTTGCTGTTCCATTTACTTGCTGTTCCATTTATTTGCTGTTCCATTTACTTGTTGTTCCATTTACTTACTGTTCCATTTATTTGTTGTTCCATTTCCAGATTGCTAATTTGTTGTTTCTTGAGGACAAACTTAGGCTGTAGTGGACCCCAGCATCTGCTACCTGGTCCCCAGACCTCTGATCTGCTCCCATCAGCTATGAAAGGGATGTGTTATTGCTACCAAGCCCTTGGCTGATGTGTTGTTCTATTTCATTATCATTTCTTTTATCTGTTGTTTCATTTCTAATCATTAAGAACGATCCCAGGCTGTAGCGAGCCTAGAATTTGCTATTTGGCTCCCAGACCTCTGATCTATTCTCATCAGTTATGAAAAGGATGGGTTATCACTGCCGAACCTTTGGCTGATGTAATACTTGGTGTGATTTGGTCTTTTGAAGTAGTTAAGTTGTAGGTTTGCATTACTTTACTTGCATAGCTTTTGAATAGTTGTACTACAAGCATTACTCTGGCAAATGCTAGACTCATACTAAGACACCCTTTGAAATAACCAGACGATCCCAGATTGACATATTAATGTAAGGTAACTAGAGGTGAAAGAGACCCTTGTTTTATCTCTACATTTTGGCGCCGTTGCCGGGGAAGGAGTGTAGCCATTTGTCTTTTCCAGGGTAGTGTACGAACTTGCTAGGAAAGAATTGGGTTCTGAAAACAGAAGGTAAGAACCTACGAGCGGAGCATGTAAAATCCCTGCTCCTTTGCAGATTTGTTGTTATCTGCTTAAAAATTGGTAGTTAAATTGAGTGCATGACTAAGCAGAAAAGCTAGAGAAAAATCCAAAACCATTACCAAAACTAGAAAAAGCTAAGGGATCGGTGACCATTGGTCGATCAACATACATAGACGAAATCTATGAGAAAGCCAAATCTCAGCCTTCAGTAGGACCCAAGAAAGTTACTTCCAAACAACCTACTAGTTCCCTTCAGGCCTCAGGCTCACCATCTGAAGCCTTTGCTGAGGTGCATAGTCAGACTAATGAACATGACTTTCAAGAAATTGAAAATTCTATTCCCGAATGACTGTAGGAAGGGAACCTAAGTAATCTTTGTGAAGGAGAAGGGGAAACAGGGGAAATTGGAGAGCCAAGATCTCCTCCTAGGATAACTCAGCCATTAAATAGCCCCGACAAGGGGAGTGCGGTAAAAATTATTATTGAAGACACCCTATTTCCTTAGACAGAAATTCCAGATAGAGGAAGTGCTATTAAAACTGTTCCTGTTAAAAACATTCCTCCTCAACCTAGGAATACCCTCTTAGCTCTTCCGGAAGGGTATTGGCATATATTTGATCCAATGGCTCAAAATCCGCCAAACACCCAAACTTCTACATTACAATACCCCATTGTGGATAAGGAGGATTCGCCTCAACCTACATTGCCAACTTTACAGCAAAACCCCCAATCTAATCTCAGACCCCAACTCCCAGCCTAGCCCAATCCCAATCCAAATAACAGACCGGTCCAAGCACTCCAAATTTTAGAAACACCAGAAGAAGGACCCGATCTGAGGGAGTGCAATGATCTGCAGCTAAGATCTGGGCGTATTATTCAAACAAAGGGAAAAAAAATAGTTCAGATTGAAGATCAGTTACCTAGAGAACAACTGTTACAAGAAGAGGATGAAAACAGACAACAAACTCAGAATAAAACAACTACATCCTCTCCTCCATTCCCAGAATGTTTAGTTATACCTCGACCTATACACCAACCTAATTTTGACATTCTGGGAGAATTACAAAATTTGTACATAAAAATTCCATTCCTTCAGGCCATTCAGGATATCCCGATATACGCTAAAACTATCAAGGAATTGTGCATAAAAAGACCGAGAAGGAATGTAATAGATAATCCAAGAGTTCAAGTAGTCAGTACTTTATCTGACCTATTATTAGGAAAGGAAACACCTATTAAGTATGAAGACCAGGTAACCCAATAGTAACTGTTCAAATTTTTGGCAAAACCTTAACTAATGCTTTAGTTGATCTTGGAGCTGAAATTAATATATTGACCACGTCTACTTGCCAAAAATTAGGAATTACATCTGCAGAACCCACTTCAACTTTGCTAGAACTGGTTGATCGATCTGTGGTTAGACCAGAAGGCATACTGCATGATGTTATGGTCTCAGTTGATTCCTGGGAATACCCAACTGATTTTCTGAAAATAAACCCTAAAACCCGACTAGATGGACATCCATTGATCTTAGGAAGGCCTTGGCTCGCTACCGCTAATGCCTATATTGGTTGTCGGAAAGGAAACATGATCATAACTAAGGGGGCAGATATTAAGAACTTAGTACTATATCCCCCAGCGCAGCCAAGCATCACAATAGTCAAAACTAATAGGCACCCTGTATCATATCTTACTGACAACATTAGATCTCCATTAACTATACAAGAGGCACTAGAGTTTAAAAATCAAACAGAAGATGATGCCATCAATAATTTTATTAGTCAAACTGAACTCACATCTCATACCCAGTGTCATATGATAAAAGCAGCATTTGATAACGAAATAGAAGAAGAACCTCTAAAAGATGTGCATGACCATACAATCCCTGTCACCTCAGTTGCACATAGTAAAACAGTAGAAATCGAACCTGGGAAGACCTTAAACATTAACGCCAACCTTACATCGAAACAAGAGACAAAACTCATCCATATCTTCACAAAACATAAAAATGCATTTGCATGGGATTACCCCGATATGAAAGGAATTGATCCTCAATTGTGTACACACCACATCTACATAGAAAATGATGCAAAACTTGTTAGACAACCTCAGAGAAGACTAAACCCTCATCTAAAAGAAGTAGTAAAAGCTGAACTTCAAAAACTTTTAGATGTTAACTTTATCTACCCCATATCTGATAGTAAATGGGTCTCCCCACTTGTGGTGGTACCGAAAAAGAATGGGAAGTGGAGAATCTGTGTGGACTATAGAGAACTAAACAAGGCAACACAGAAAGATCACTTTCCTCTCCCATTCATCGATCAAGTATTGGATACTTTGGCAGGCAAGAAATTCTTTTCTTTTCTTGACAGCTTCAGTGGGTATAACCAAATACAGATTGCCCCTGAATATCAGGATAAACTACTTTTACTTGTCCTTGGGGAACGTTTGCTTACCGAGTTTTACCTTTTGGTTTATGTAATGCCCCTACCACATTCCAAAGGGATATTCTTAGCATATTTGCAGATCTAATAAATGAAGGATTGGAAGTATATATGGATTATTTCACTCCATATGGAGAGGAGTTTGATTCAGCATTGGAAACACTAGAAAAAGTCCTACAACGTTGTATAGCTACCAGGCTTTGTCTAATTCACGAAAAATGCTACATGATGATGACAAAAGGACTTATTCTAGGACAATATATTTCAGCAGCTGGCATTCAGGTAGACCCAGCCAAAATCCAAATACTTTTGCTTATTCCTACTCCTACTACTTAAACAGAGGTACGTAGCTTTCTTGGATTCTCTGGTTATTACAGAAGATTTATTGAACATTATTCACGTATTGCTGCACTATTGTATGCACTAACTGGTAATATTGATTTCCTTTTGGACAGAAAAATGTGAACGAGCTTTCAATGACCTCAAAAAGCTTGTATCTACAGTCCCAGTCCTTAGCGAACCAAACTGGGATTTGCCATTCCAGATATCATCCGATGCCTCAGATATAGCCATTGGAGCGGTCCTTGGTCAGGAGGAGGATAGAAAACCATACGCCATTTATTACATTAGCAAAAATCTATCCCCTGCTGAATTGAATTATACTGTAACTGAAAAGGAATTCTTAGCTGTTATACATGCTATCAATAAATTCAGACATTACATCACTGGATATCTCGTTATCTTGTACACAGATCATTCTGCTATAAAGTATTTAGCAAATAAACCTGTCACAAATGGAAAAATAACCAGATGGCTGATTTTATTGCAGGAGTTCAACATTACAATCAAGGATCGACCTGGCAAAGAAAACCCGGTAGCTAATTTCCTCTCAAGAATGCCAAAACCAGTCGATGCAGCAACAGTTGAAGATTAGTTTCCAGATGAGCATCTCTTTGCTGTTGCTGTTCAAACACCTTGGTATGCTGATGTCGCCAATTACCTAGCAGTAGGTAAGTTACCAAAACATCTAACCCCTAATGAGCGAAAACAGATTGTCCAGCGAAGTACCAGATTTTCCTAGATTGGAGGTTATTTGTTTCACACAGGGGCAGACATGCAAATTAGGCGGTGTGTTCTATAAGATGAAATATTTGATATATTGAAAGCATGCCATGACCAACCATGTGGTGGACATTTTGCTGATCACAGGACTGCACATAAAGTGTTACATACAGGGTATTATTGGCCCACAATTTTTAAAGATGCAAAGAAATTTGTCCAAGCATGTGATAGTTGCCAGAGGGCGAGACGCCCTAGTCACTCAGATGAGATGCCCTTGAAACCACGGTTAGTCATTGAACCATTTGAGCGACGGGCCCTTGATTTCGTGGGGCCAATCAACCCACCATCAAAGCAGAAAACATACATTCTAGTGGCAACAGAATATGTCACCAAGTGGGTTGAAGTAGAAGCCTTGCCCAGAGCTACAGAAGAATCTGTTATACAGTTCCTGCTCCATCTTTTTGTGCGCTATGGCCTCCCTAGAGAGATAATCACAGATGGAGGGCCACAGTTTGCTGGAAATAGAATAGCGACAACACTCAATAATTATCATGTTCAACACAAAATGACCACCCCATATCACCCACAGGCAAATGGGCAAGTAGAAAGCAGCAACAAGATAATAGAAACAATTCTAACCAAAACAGTTGCATCACATAAATGCGATTGGGCTGCCAGACTACCAGAAGCACTTTGGGCTTATAGAACAACATGGAGAAGCACCACTGGCCACTCACCTTACCAGCTTATGTTTGGAAAACAACCTATTTTTCCTATAGAATTTGAAATCTAGACATTACGAACAACACAAGAAGTGGGGTTAGACTTAACCGAGACGCAAACTAATCGATTGCAACAGATTAATGAGCTGGATGAAATTAGACTCTCTGCACTTCAACATACTGCCCTGATACAGCAAAAAAGAGCTAAGTGGCATGATGCTCTCATCAAAAACAGAGTCTTCCATGAAGGAGACTGGGCTCTTTTATATGACTCTAGATTTCAGGACTTCCCTGGGAAACTCGAGACTCGTTGGTTGGGACCATATGAAATTCAGAAAGTACATGACAATGATACCCTCACACTGATTACCATTGATGGTTCTGGGTATACCTTTAAGGCAAACGACCATCGAGTCCGTCTCTATCGCAAACCACTTACCCTGGAGTCCTTCTACCAACAATCACGCCAAGATACAGATATGGAGATCCTACGGGAGGAAGACAAGTCTCCTCCACCAATAACTCACTAAGAAGTTTATTTTGATTTTTGTTGTTCCTTTTCCAAAAAAGGAACAACACTTGTGATTTTTGCTGTTCCTTTTCTAAAAGGAACAACACTTTTGATTTTTGCTGTTCCTTTTCCAAAAGAAACAACACTTGTGATTTTTGTTGTTCCTTTTCCAAAAGGAACAACACTTGTGATTTTTGCTGTTCCTTTTCCAAAAGGAACAACACTTGCGATTTTTGCTATTCCTTTTCCAAAAGGAACAACACTTTTGATTTTTGCTGCTCCTTTTCCAAAAGGAACAACACTTGTGATTTTTGCTGTTCCTTTTCCAAAAGGAACAACACTTGTGATTTTTGTTGTTCCTTTTCCAAAAGGAACAACACTTGTGATTTTTTGCTGTTCCTTTTCCAAAAGGAATAGCACTTATGATTTTTGCTGTCCCTTTTCTAAAAGGAACAACACTTGAGTGTTTTTTTTGTTCCTTTCTCAAAAAGAACAGCATTTGTGTGTTTTTGCTGTCTCCGCAAGGAACAACACTATTTGATTTTTGCCGGTCTTTTTCCAAAGGAACAACACTTGTTTGATTTTACTGAACTGCACCAATGATTCCCACGGCTCCTTTCTCCAAATGAGCAACCATTGTTGTGCCCTTCCTTGAAAAAGCACTACTCATAAGATTTGAAACAATTTGTTCCTTCTCAAGGATGCGGAATGTTGATGATATTTTGAGTCTTTTTTAATACAACTATCTACTTATGTGATGAAAAAAAAAGCACAGTATACAGAAATCGGTAAATCACAAATCGCTATCCTTATAAGTAACTGCCCTGAATTGGTGAAAGCACGTAAGGAAAAGATATGCTTATTTATCACCTTTTGTTTCCATTGTTCCACTAACTCTGTTTTGATTGGTTATCTTTATCATGCTGATTCTTTTATCTATTTTTATCATTTCATCAATAAGATCAAAGAGTCTATACCTTCCTATTGGGATTTTAAGACTTCTTCCACCATTCCTACTCTTAAGGAGTGTTGAACCACCCTTTGTGTATAAACAGGAAAGGTTCTCTATTAAATCAAGAAAAAAAAAAAAAAAGCAAAGCAGTTTTGTCAAAATTGCAGGATAGGGAGTCTCATTATGAGCTGGCCTACCATGATCATCAGGATGGAAGTGAAGTGGCATTCCCATTAGGGCCACCACACTCAGGAAATGGTCCAGGAGGTATATCAAAATAAATAAATAACCCTTGGAACAAGAGGTCTCACCACGAGCCGGCCTGCCCACTATTCGCTCCTTCCTCATGAATGGCACCATGACTAACTGGTTACCAAGCCTGCATAGTGGCCTACAGTTTTGACATCATATAACACTTCCTCGCATACACAAAGGACTATGGTTCTCGGGGTGAAATAAACAACTCTTCCAAGGTTATGGACACCTGTCGGCAATAGAGCTCTGTTAATGGTATTGAAGTCGTAACCTTTACACCAATGGGTAAGGAAATTAGAATCTTTGTATCTTATAACGTGATAATTTAATTACCCAACCATATACCGCATGAATATTTATTATCACCAATCATTACGGAGCTAGTGATAGTGACCGCATGAGACTCACTAATTATGGCAAATGTCTATTCCTGAACTTCCATCAACTCACCGCAGTCGCTTACGTATTAAAAGCGATTTAACTTTTCACCTCGATTTAAGTAATACGTTGTTTTTGGAGACATGGCATATTTTCATAAGCTGTTCCATAAAGGCCTCACGGAAGAAGCAGAAGCTGCCCGTTTATTTGACGGTTGGGACAACCTATCATATTGCGGGGGCGGGGGGAGTAACCTCATCATTCCCCAGAATATGTGTCAGCCCATTATTCGAGAAGATATTGTACTCGAGCATAGCACGGCTCAACGGTATGATCATTTGCCATTTTTGTTTTCTTCTGCATGAATCATTGTTTGAAGTATTTCCATTGCATACGCCGTTGCATTTGAATTTGAACGAGAAACACGCCACCAGCTTCTCTGTGTCTCAACGAACAACTGTTGTTCCTTTGAGAATTTGCAAGAGAAGCCATGGGTGGAAGGTCAGTCCGCAGAGAACCACGAACATTGACTGTTTCAGCTGCAGCCCGAAGAATTATGAAGAAAGCAGGATGGTTGACTTACCTGAACTTCCTGAAGGAGTCTAATGAAACTGTGGCGAAGGAATTTTTACAAAACCTGCAGGAAGAACACTCTACAATCAGAGGAAAACGAATAGAGGTCATGATCGATATATTAGCAAAAGTCACAGGATTACCGGCCATAGGACCAATATGGACAATAAAAAGGAAAGGCTACAGAAGAATGTGGAAATATTTTAGGATGAAGGCCAGAATTTAACAGTTCGCAGAAAAGGGGTGCTACCAGCAATGCTAGGAGAGCCATGGGCAGAATTGGCGAAAATTGTCCAGAGCTACATTACTTGCGAGGGCAGAAAAGACATAGTAAGACCACGACATCTAAAAATCCTAGCTGTCTTAAAACAAAAATGTTCTGTGAATTTACCTGCATTGCTTAATTCGCTATTACATGATGTGGCACAAAGTATGAAAAAGGCACAGCACAAAGAATCTGTGGTTAGCCACCACAGATTAATTCGCTTGATAGTAAGCCATAGTCTTACCCAGCAGCATAGCAGCTGGGAAGAACTAATTGATATTATTAATGAAAGGATGGCCACATCTGGACGCCCAGAAAAACGAAAACACTGATAGCACACCCCAACGCCTTGAGAAACGAAAGAAGGATGCTTGCACAGAAGTGCAAGCTGAAAAACAAGCTGAAAAGCAACTTGAAGAACAACCCGATGCTGGTACATCTGAACAACCAGCAAAACGTAGAAAGTTGGCACGGCTTGCAGGGATACGAGCAGAGCTAAAGAAACCCCGGGCTCGTACGAGCCAAGCAATAGAGATTATAGATGAGCAATCGACAGAGACAGATACAGAAGAAGAAAGTAACGAGGATGAAGAACAATCCATAGGGACAGAGGCGGAAGAAGAAAACAACAGAGAAACAGAGCAGTCCGCCGAAGAGGAAATAGAAATAGGAGGAGAAGAAGAACAACATGAAGAAGAAGGAGACGAGACGGAAGAAGTTGATCGGCCTGAACAGGAGGAAGAAATGGAACAGCAAGGGGGAAGCCCAGTATAGAACCCGATAGGGGAAGATGAATTGGCCAATATTTTGGCCAATATGGGCGAGTATGGCCAACCCCTGAGTCCATCCAACCTCTAGGCCAAAGAAGAAACCCAGGAAAAAGATGCACCCAAGGAAATGCATGCGGAAGAAGCAGAAATATAAATTTCACCCGCCCATGATGAGAAGAAAATAGAAGATATCAGGTAGGAACAACTCGTTCCTAGTCAGAAGGCACCAGAGGAGAATCCGGAGGAAATAAGGGTAGAGGAAGAATTGGCCCAAGAAACAACAGAGCCAAGAAAGGTTCTTACCCTGGATCGGCTACCTCAGGAAGAAAATCCAGAAATTAGTCACACTCCAACCCGCAGAAAACAGTCAGCTATTCTTTCTGAGAAGTTGATGGAAATAAGGGAATTGCAAAAAGAAAAAGGGACACTGTTAAACGTGATAGTCAGGCTTCGCCAACAGATCAGGCTTCTAAAAGCAAGACAAAGGGGGGTAAGGACCTCAACAAGAAAAGGTTCGGCCACGCCAATAAGACCCCGTAAGAATAAGAGGCGAACAATACTGAGAGGGGGGGGGGTGAATCAATATTATCTAGATCTTTTTCCAAATCTTCCTTATTTACACTTTGAATTATTTTTGCATATCAGTACCATAAAATAATGAGCATGAACAAGAAAAAGAAAGACAGTTACATCAAAGAACACCAGATATAAGGTGGAAACCCAATGTGGGTGAAAACCACCTGCTGCAATATGTCTCTATCTTCTTTCAAATTAGAAACTCCTTTTACAATGGTCTTGTACTGGTGCAGTCCTTTACCAGTACGCAGGCTGCAACCTGCAGAGAGCTACACCTCTCTCTCGTTTTCCAGTCTCTCCTGGAAGGGAGCTACAATCCCCTACTTCTTTTCAAGGACCACTTTTCATAAATTTTCAAACTGGATCCATATACATCAGATGATCATCAAGTACATGTAAATTACACAGTCAGCTGCAGTAACCAGATCAGCAATAACAGAACTGAACCCAGAACACCTTATCAACAGAAAACTTCAGTCAACAGAGGATCTTAAGACAGATACGCAGTTTTCCTTTCTTTGGCCTGCGTCGCTACACACTTCACCCTCTGCTTCTCTGTGTATACCCGCAGAGTTCCTTCTGCTGCACTGTGTGACCACGCACTGCTTCTTCTACTGCGCTGCGTACAGTACACACCCAAATGTACTATCGCGCCGCGTACTTTTTCTGTGCGTACACACCTGAACCTCCGTCGCTCTGCGTACCCACACACTGCACCTTCTTCGCCTCTGCGTACCCACGCACTACGCCTATGTCGCCCCTGCGTACCCATGCACTTATCCTTCTTCTGCTCTACGTGCCCACGCACTCGCATCGTTAATCACCTGTGTACCTCTGATTTGGGCTGAAATACAGTCAGATGTTCAGATTTGATCTTGCACTCGAGAGATCACCCTTCACAGATTCGCTTTCCACTTCTCTTTTATAGATCAAGATTTTAAACCGAGAACCCAATTTTCAAAGATGCTCAAGCCAAATGATCTCCTTTGCTTTATATAGGCAAGCTCTTCCTCAAATCATGGACCAATACCACGAGCCAAAACCATAATAATACAATACTGTTGGCTAAATACCAAGGGTTAAACATAAGAAACCCCACGTGTGCGTGCTTTACTGCCTTGAAGAGTGTGCACTGGGGGTACGCACCTCATGAATGGGTAACTTGCGTGTCGGGACGCGGTCCGTGCACGGCGTACCTGCGGGTACGCATCTTCTGAACTATTCTCCTGCGTACTTCTTAATTCTTATCATATTGAGAGCCATGCCATGGGTGTTGCCATCAAGTACAACCTCTGTAACATATAACCATACCAGAAACATAATGCCAACAATCTCCCCCTTTGGACTTGATGGCAACCTCAAAAACTTCAGCGACATTCTCCCCCTTTGACATCAAGGGCAAAGGGTTATGCTCCCCCTAAGAACATGCTCCCTCTGAACATGAACCAGATTTGCAAAGAAGAACCATAATCCACCAGACACCATTAATGAGCAAGAAAGAGATAGAGACATATTGCAGCTATATTCAGACCAGCTCCCATGATCTCCTTTTGTACATCCTCCATAATGCCAACAATGCATTATATGCTCCTGTGCCGCAACCCAGCACATGTACGCATATACCCCAGATGAATCATGCGTACAACCAACAATCAGAAGAGTCTCAACAATAAGATGATGCATCAACAACGCCCAGCTTTTGCCTGAGGTATTCAAAAGTCTCCCTGGGCAATGGTTTGGTGAGAATATCAGCAACTTGTTCCTTAGAAGGAACATACTCCAACTTGACCTTTTGTTAAAGCACTTGTTCCCGGAGAAAATGATACTTGATTGGTATGTGCTTGGTTTTTGAATGCATGACGGGATTCTTTGAGATGCTGATTGCACTTGTGTTATCGCATAAAATAGAGATAGGTGGTGTACAAGTGATTTGAAAATCCTGCAAGGTCTGCATCATCCAAAGGAGTTGAGTGCAGCAAGATGCAGCAGAAACATATTCCGCTTCCGCTGTAGACAAGGCAATTGAACTCTGTTTCTTGCTGAACCAAGATACTAATCTGGAACCCATAAAGAACGCACCACCACTTGTGCGCTTCCTGTCATCCACGCTTCCGGCCCAATCTGCATCTGTATAAGCATGAAGTGTGAGATCTGTATCTCTAGGATACCATAAACCATAGTTTTGAGTCCCTTGAAGATTTTTGAAAATCCTCTTTACTGCTTGAAGATGAGTTTCCTTTGGATTTGCCTGAAATCTCCCAACTATTCCCACTGCATGCATGATGTCTGGTTGGGTACCTGTCAAATAAAGTAAACTTCCAATCATAGACTTGTAGGTTGGTTGATGCACAGCTGCTGATTCATCATTTGCACTGAGACTGCATCCTGTAACCATGGGAGTACATACTGGTTTTGCATCTTCTAAGCCATATTTCTTCAAAATCTGCTTGAGATACTTGGTTTGAGATAAGAAGATTCCTCCTTCCTTTTGTTGGATTTGCAAACCAAGGAAATATGTTAGTTCTCCCAGCAAGGACATTTCAAATTCTTTCTGCATGACCAAGGCAAAGCTTTGACTCATATCTTCTTCATTGCTGCCAAAAATAATGTCATATACATACACAAAAAGTATTAGTAATTTGTCATTTTCAACTTTTATATAAAGATTGCTATCTGCTGATCCTTTTGAAAAACCTTGTTGAT